>LPNX010284307.1:228970-301105 GCA_001517045.1 Pseudotsuga menziesii | reverse complement strand
ATCGAGATATGTTGAATGGTCAACTAATGATAAGTGTTCATTTCCCTATTTACGCTCTCTATGTATCGATTGTTCTTTTAGTTATAAAAGGGCGTGGTGACTAAGAAAATTCTTGGGCAAAAGATCATTACTGGGTGTTCAGTAGGAAAGGGAGTCGACTCACCACTAGAAAAGCCTTTGAAGGAAAAGAATATGTGCCAAGAAAGGAATAAAAATAATTTCAATTTCTTTGGAATTTAATATTGGAAAGTTTGGTGCAATAGTTGGTATTAGGGGTGAAGCATCATCCCCGTCCATATACTCTTGAATGATCACAAAAGGAGGTTGATACAAATTTTTGGAGAAGTGCACCACCAATACTAAATTCTGGAAATAATCAAGAGGATGGAAACAAGTTGCAAAACTGTCCTAAGAAAACTTGCAAAACTGCAACTCTGTAAAAATTTCCTAAGAAGAAATGTAAAACTAACTTATGGAAAGAATCCATACATGTTGAATCCAAGATACAAAGAGTGCGTCAAAGCTGAAATAGAAAGGATGTTGGATGCAATAATTATCGAACCAGTCGAAGAATCTAAATGGATCGTCACGATGCTTGTGCAGGACAAAAAGACTAGCGAAATCCAGATTTGTATCGATCTGCGGAAACTGAATGACGCAAGTGTTCATGACCCATTCCCGACACCATTCATCAATGAAGTGCTGAAGGAGTTGGAGGACAGGAGATCTATTCATTTATAGACAACTTTTCATCCTATCATTAGATAAGAATTGCAAAGGAAGATAGACACAAAACCACTTTTGTAATAGAATGAGTATGTTTCCAGTACAAAGTGATGTCGTTTCGTCTCAAGAATGTACCCGCAATCTTTTTAAAATTGGTTATTGTTGTAGTCAAATAATTCATTCATAAATTCCTAACTATCTACATGGATGATTGGATCGTCTATGGGTTGGTAAAAGATCATACTGGGAATCTTCACTTGATGTTGGAAAGGTGTCGATAACATCAAATTTCGCTAAATCTGAAGAAATGTATATTTTGTTCGCTATTCATAATCCTATTGGGACACATTTTATGCAAGGAAGGCATGTTGGTCGATCTCGCTAAGATTGTGATAATTGTCGACCTGTCGGAACCAACGACAGTGAAACAACTAAGAGCCACATTGGGCCACACCGGGTATTACTGAAAGTTTATAAGAGGATACAGAACGATCACTAGGTCGATGGAGAAATTGTTGAAAAAATAAGCTAAGTTCGAATGGAATGACGAATGCCAGAGGAGTCTCGATACACTAAAGTAGAAGATGGATGCAACACAAATATTGTTTTTTTTGGATTGGACAAAGGAATTCCATGTCCATGTCAATGTTTCGTTAGTTGCATAGGAGTAATATTGGTCCAATCGAGAGAAGTATCAATCAACCACCCGATTGCATTCGCAAGTCAAAAGTTTTCTACTACAGAGAGAAACTACACATCGATAGAAAGAGAAGGATTGGTGACGGTGTATGCATTGCAAAAATTCGGCCACTACCTGTTAGGAGAGAACATTTCAAAATGTTTACAGATCACTCAACATTAAAGTACCCAGTCAATAAGCCTGTTTTGGGAGGGAATATCTATCGATGGTTACTGGTATTTCAAGAATTCAATTTTCAAGATAATTGTGAAGCCTAGATGACTGAACGCTGGACTTGATCACCTTTCAAGGATTGAGTCAAGAGAGGAACCAAGCAACATTGAGGAAGGTTTACCTAATGCAAAACTATTTAGAGTTCGAATGGTTGATGGCTACTACGAGCAAATTGTTCAATTTTTGGCGACATGAAAAGTCCCTAAGGAGTTCACTACTAGCTAGAAGAAACAACTTGTAGTTAGAGCTGCTTACTTGCAACTTATCGCAGGGAAGTTATTTAAGAAGGGGCTAGATGCAATCCTATGATGATATGTTGTTCCGGACGAGCAGGAAAGAATTTTGTTGGCAAAGGAACACTATGGGATTGTAGGTAGGCACTACACAAGAGATGTGACTACTAGAAAAATACTAAGAGTTGGACTATGGTGGACGACAATACACGACGATGCTGCATTTTATGCTAAAAGCTATGGTGTGTGTCAAAGAATGGGAAAATGATTTTGAAGTGATGAGATGTCATTAGTACCCTAGGTAACCCTGCAAGCATTCAATAAATGGGTAAGTGATTTTGTGGGGCCTATCAATCCACTAGGAAAAAGAACAGGTGTGTGATATATCATCACTGTGATAGACTATCTAACGAGGTGGATGAAGTAGCATCAATGACAGATTGAAAAACCATGATAACAATGAGGTTCCTTTTCGACAATGTGGTCACTCGATTTGGACACCTGAAGATATTGATGAGCAATCAAGGAGCTCATTTTTTCAACCATAGAATCAGAGTGATGACCAAAGAATTCCAAATACAGCACAAGAAGAGTACTCCATATCATCTACAAGCAAACGGTGTAGTAGAGAATTTCAATAAGATAATGGAAAATGCACTTACTAAGGTATGTGATGAAAATCGTGACGATTGAGACCTAAAAATACCTACAATAGTATGGACCTATAGAGAGACATGTAAACGATTGATAGGCCAAACAACATTCAAGTTGGTTTATGGACAAGAAGTGGCGATGCCAATGGAATATATTTTCCCCAGTCTACGCATAGCAGCAATAACAAGTATGAGCGATGAAGGAGTGATGAAAGAAAGCCTGACATAGTTAGTATGACTAGAAGGGCATCGCTTCATTGTCAATTTTCATCAACATGTAGAGAAGGATCGGCAGAAGACATGGCATGATCACCACGTAAAAAGAAAACACTTTCAACATAGAGATATGGTTCTCATGTGTGACAACAAGTTAACGAAGCACCCAGGTAAGCTCGAAATGCATTGGTTAGGTCCTTACATCATAAATTTCATTACCGATGGATGTGTGGTACAGCTGCATCAGTTAGACAGAATGCTTCTACCAAAATTAGTAATGGGATTCGGCTAAATCCCTATCGGGATAGCCAGGCACAACAAGAATGCAGGCACAACACGAATGCAAGGTTGCTATAGCTAGGGCATGCAGATATCGGATAACATACAAGTTCATTTTACAGCTACAAGGTTGCTACAGCTGTGGGGAACGTAGATGCAAGACGCCAATTCATTTTACAGCTGCAGGGCATGTAGATGCAAGATAACACGCCATGTAGATGCAATATAACGCGCCAATTCAGCTACTCCATACAAAACGGCATGCTAGCTAGAAAAATGGAAAGATGAATCATGTACCTTGATTGCAGCTATGCCGTCGAAAATAAACTCAATTCTATCGAGACTTGAAGTGAAACAGATGTTGTCAGGCTCTGAACCATCAATGCATCGGATATATCACCCCAAACTAAAAAGGTGATTTCATAATAAGAGCATTGTTTACACAAACTTTAGTAAAAATTGCAAAAAGAATATCATAAAAATTCTTGAAGAGTTTTAAAAGAAGAATTGGGCACTGGTCTTATAAGCTTCTCTCTCTTGGAGGTAGACTTCTACTTATAAGGGTTATGCTTACAAGCTTACCTGTCTATTGGCTCGCCCTGGCCCTGATTCATGTCTCTATTTTGAATAAGATGTGTCAAATGATATTATCTTTCCTCTAGGGTTTATGTAAGAATAGATTCTGATTCCATCTGGTGGATTGGCAGATGCTTTCTAGGCCTATTGCTTTTGGGGGTTGGGGAATAAAACATTTACCCTGGTTCAGTATTTCATTAAGGCTCAGTAGCTTTTGGAAGGCCTTAAATGGATCAGGTATTTGGCATCATGTTCTCTTTGAAAAGTTCCATAAAGAGAAATCCCTGGCAGACTGGTTCAAGGGAAAAAATTTCGCGTTCAGAAATTCCTCCATTGTCTGGAATGGTTTTATTAAGACCCTCCCTTGGATTGGGAAATGTATTAGCTGGAAGGTTGGAAAGGGTTTGGATGTACGTATTGGTTTTGACCGTTTCATCGGTGTTTCACCTTGCATATATTTTGATCCTGATCTGATTAGCTACTTGAGTGATTATGGGATCACTTTTTTACAACACGTGCGGCACCCCTTTGTGGACTCTCCTTCACTGTGGTTATCGGATGAGGACTTACAACTTGGGGGAATTTGGAAGTCTGTGTGGGATGCTTATATCTTGGGCATCTATTTGGGATAGGAACAAGACTTGCTGATATGGGTACACAATAAAAAATCGTGGAGGGTTACTGCTACCCTTGCATATGATCTGATTGTGAGTTCTCACCTATGCCCATGCGTGGATAAAATGTTGCATGGGCTATGGGACTTATACTTTCCACTAAATATTAACTTCTTTTTCTGGTTGGATGTTAAGATCGTGTATTAACTTGGGATAACCTGATGGCCAGGGGTTGGTAGGGACCTGGTCGTTGTGGTTTATGCCTCTCGGGGGAGGGATCTATACACCATCATTTTGGGAATTTCCCTGTAACCATTTCTTTATTTGTTAATTTGAGTTGTTCCCTTCAATTCTCTTGTTGTGTATCTAATGTATCTCCTAGGTCACTCCTATAAAACCGGGCTAGGATCAATCTCAGGAATCACTATCTACCCTTTATTGTATTTTGGTGCATCTGGAAAACCAGAAATTGGATCATTTTTTAACATTTCAGAACTCCTCTAATAGTTATCTCCAGGATGACTAGTCTTATTATCCAGAGATTTCCCATTTCAAAGAGGAAAACTAAGTCCAGGATTATTAGGCCTCCTCCGGAACTTATTTACCCGGTGGGGTTCTTTGATGGTGCAACTTCGACTGGGAAGGGGGGTGCAAGTGTCCTCATAGCTATCAGTAAAGTGTACTCCATTAACATAAAACTGGGATGTGGTTCAAGGACCAATACCAAAGCTGAACTTCTAGCTTTTTGGGTCTTCTTGTATTGGGAAAATTATTTTGGGCTTCCATATCTGCACATCTTTGGAGATTCATCAGTTATTATTAATTGAGCCTTGGGCATGGCATCTTTGTCCTACCTGGTACTAGATAACTGGTGTGAGACCATTAGACAAATTATGCCAAAAATTTTCAGCCTAGACTTTCAGCACATATACCGATAGCACAATCAGTCTGCGGATGGCTTCTTCAAAGATGCCTTGGAACTGGATTCATGCCTATGTCATATATTTGAGTTATATGACGATTCTATCATTATGTATTAAGACTATAAACTATTCTGAGTTTATTATTTTAGTACCAAAGCTGGGCTCTTTCTCTTTTTATGGTACTGGTTTTGGAACTTTATTTGATCCATTTTTTTTATCTATGTTGATGGTGTTGAATTATTTTAACTTCAAAGAATATTCCATATGTATTTTTAGTGGTCCTCGATGTTCCTACCGGAAGAAACACTTGTATTTATTTATACCTCGATGATTGTAATCGGGAGAACTAATAAGAGTCATGAGGAAGTCTCCTCCATTGTAAGTTGGGTCATTAGTGCCGCGGATTTGGTTACTCGAGCCTACAAGATTAAATTAGGATTACTCAAGCCTACATAACTGAATTAATTATTAAGTGAACAAAAGAATATAAATAGAGGTGAGGTGCTTCTCATTTGAACACATTGACAATCACTTGTGTAGCGCATTAGAGGGAGAGACAGAGCTGTAGTTGGAGAAGGAGGAGGATCAATCTTTTGGTCTTACCTTTTATATTTTTGGGGCATCTATATTGATGAAGCTTTTGTTGGGTTTTTCCCATTAGGGTTTTCCCAGGATAAATCTTTGTGTTCTTTTTGTGTGTTTGTGTTTGTCTATCTTTTAGTGATCTTTTGGCTCGTGGTTATGCTGTTATGATGCTAAATGTTTTAAGATCTGATATAACCATTAAAAACTTAACATGGTATCAAAGACACCCTGAAAGAAGTTATTGTGCAGCTAAAACAGTGCTATAGCTACAACTATTGAAGATTAGGGTTTCATGCTTGAAAACCCTAAAATACTAAATCTAATAGTTTTGGTAAATTTGCTATATCTCAAGATTGGGGAATGATCAAGAGGCAAAACTTTCACAAGCCGAAGAGAAATTCCTGATGTACATTGTGTAAAAGTTTCATCCTTAGATTCACTATATTCTAGGAGATATAATTCCTCCAAGTTAGGGTTCCAACCTCTCTCAGGATTCACCCTTAAACAGGTTACCTAGGGAGAATTGTTATATCTTGGGCTACAAAGGTCCAAATTAAATGTTGCAAGATTTTCCCAAAAGGGCACAGAATATAATTTATGTGGTATGAATTTCAGACCTCGAAGATAAAACAGTGATACGTGGAAGTCCGTACAAGTTTTTTCTTTTGAACAGTCATGAAATAAGCCACCTTGGTAAAACATGCATAAGTCCCAACTAGTGAAACGAATTCGGATCAAAACTATGGTTTTGGATAGAGGACAGACGAGGAAAACTTAGTAAGAAATTTCAAACATAGACGCGTAGTAATATGGAGATACCTCAGAAACAATATCAGGCATTCTGCAGAGGAAACTGAAGAAAACTAGGGCATCAAATATTTTGCAATTCTGATGACAGTTTTGGGAAAATGAATATGCTGCTTAGGTTTCCTTCAGGAGGCACATCTTTCTATCCAATCAGATCTGAAAGTTTCCAAGTTTTTAAAATTAGGGTTTCTCTGACAAACCCTAGATCATCCAGATCCAGAACCAGGACGATCATCTCAAACCGGTAAGATCTAATCTTTTTCCATTTACATTTGAGGTTCTCATTTCAAAATGACCCAGCACCTTAGCTTGATGACAAGCTTAGTGAAGCTAAACAATTCCAAGCAAGGAAGCATAGGATTTCACTAGTTCTTGAAGAAAATGAATTGGACACCTACATAAGTGGAGAGGTTTCAGTTCCAAAGGGAAATGAGGCTAAAGCATTACACAAGAAGAAACTCGACTCATAATAAGAGAAGAGAAGATGGGAGCAACTGAAGATCAAGTGCTCACAATTCAAAGAATATCCCTCAAGTGATGAGGAATATGAAGAACTCAATTCTTAGCATTTGGATAAGAAATGATGATGTCATGAATGAAGATTCAGATGATGAAGCAGAAGGATCAAGAAGGAGTCTACCCATGAAACGAATAAAGATAAGTATTCAATTGTCATTTCATGATATTGTTTTATATTCAGCTGCTGTATTATGCATGATAGAATGTTTGCATTAATGGCAGTATACTGCTAATATGCATGTGATGGGTAAGTAGCTCATGGTGCTATACAACTCTCCATTGCTACTTATCTAGAATGAAACCTCTTTGCTGACATATTGGATTAGTGCACAATCTCAATGATGTCATGGTAGAGATAGAAGGAATCTAGAAAGTTTCCGTGAGATATGGATGGATGTTGTATTGGCTAAATAGTTGCATGTTGCATAAGAATTTGTCGTTATGCATATGTTCTATGAATTGGTTCTAACCATGCAACTGGTGCATTTGAATTGTAGGAAAGGTCCTGTACAACCTCCTACAAGAAAAGGATGATGAGATTTTTTCCAAAGAACAAGTGATAAAAATTCAAGATTCACTCCAATAAACATGAATCTAAAGCTCCCAGGGTCAGAGACACCGTGATAAAAGAAAGAGCTTCAGAAAGCGGTAGATCCACCTCGAAAGATGAAGACCACCTTGGGTACAAAATATAACTTGAGATGAAGAAATGTATGCCGAGACTTCCAAGAGGCCTCAGACACACTCTAGTTGTGTAACACAGTTGGGTGACATCATTCATGCTAACCTTTCTAGCTATGAAAGAAGCTATGATCAAAGAGTAACAGTAGATCATGGGGAATGATGTCTATGATATGGTTTTGAGACCTAAAGGGAAGTCCGTAATGTCTTCCATATGTATTTACAAGAACAAGTGTACAAAGCAAGGTTCGTGGTTTGCCTCAGAAAGAATAGACTATGGCATGATATACTCTATTGACCAGACATACTTCTCTAGTAGAGGTATACATCAAGCAGAGAACCACCTATACAAAATATGCTTTGTATGAGATCAGAAGGCACCCATAGAAAATCACATCCATGAGCTTGACAGATCACCTAGATTGATGAATATTTTAACCTTTGCTACAAGGTTGAAGATGGAAACCTACAGAAGACAACAAGCTCACATATGGGTACATGAGGAACTTTTTTGACAGAGTTCAACATAAAGGTATATTGGTAAACTGAGATAGATACATAGTAGCAGAGAATGCTACCTATCACTTTAGTATAGAATGAAGAGGGAAGATGAGGCTTCACTTCAGGGGGAGTGACTACAGAATATCTCTGAGGTCGACATAGTACTACATGATGGACAACTTCCTGATGGATTGAGACTTTACCAAGAGTAAAGTGGGTTCCAAGCTTCAAGGTTGAACGTGGAAGACTAGGTTATGTGGATGACCTAACATAATGATGGAAGAATACCAGAATGATGTTTTGGGATATATGAAGGCACCCATAGAAAATCACATCCATGATATTGACAGATCACCTAGAGTGATGCCATATTTTAACCTTTGCTACAAGGTTGAAGATTGAAACCTATAGAAGACAACAAGCTCACATATGGGTACATGAGGAACTTTTTCGACAAAGTTCAACATAAATGGATATTGGTAAACTGAGATAGATACATAGTAGCAGAGAATGCTACCTGTCACTTCAGTACAGAATGAAGAGGGAAGATGATGCTTCGCTTCAGGGGGAGTGACTACAGAATATCTCTGAGGTCGACATAGTACTACATGATGGACAACTTCCTGATGGATCGAGACTTTACCAAGAGTAAAGTGGGTTCCAAGCTTCAACGTTGAACACGGAAGACTAGGATATGTGGATGACCTGACAGGATGATGGAAGAATACTAGAATGATGTTTTGGGATATAGTAACCAAACAAGAAATTAAGAGCATGGTATCTTCCAAGTAAACTTGCAAGACAAAAAATGCAGCTGACGGAAGTATCAAGAAGTATAAAGCAAGATTTGTGGCTAGAGGTTTCTCTCAGAAAGAGGGAATTGATTATGAAGATATTTTTTCACCTATTACATGATATACTTCAGTTAGATCTATCATGGCACGTGCATCCATGATGAAGTGGGACTTACACCAGATAGATTTGAAGACAACCTTCCTGAATGGTGTGATTGAAGAAGAAGTATACACAAAACAACTGCAAGGATTTGAAGTTGAATATAGACGTACTCACGTATGCAAGTTGAAGAATGCCCTGTGTGGCCTAAAGCAAGCTCCCCAAGCTTGGTATGGAAGGATAGATAGTTTCCTAACAATCATGGGCTTTGCCTAGAGAAAATCCAATCCTAATATTTACCTTAAGGTTATAGAAGATGAACCTGCCATACTATTACTATATGTGGATGATTTATTTCTGACATGGAATGAGAAATAGATTATGGAAATCAAAAAGAAACTCACCAAATAATTTGAGATGAAAGACCTTCGGTTAATGCATTACTTCCTAGGTATGGAAGTATGGAAAAGTTTAGAAGGAATCTTTCTCAACCAAGAAAAGTATGCTGTAGAGATATTGAAAAGATTTGATATGTTGGAATGTAAAGCCATGGCCACACCCATGGATTCCAACCTGAAGTTGTTACATGATGACTCGTCAAAGTTAGTGGATGTGACTCAGTATAGAAATATTATTGGGTCGTTGATGTATCTAACAAATACAAGAGAAGACATTTATTTTGTTGTGAACACCTTATCTAGTTCAACCTAGACGTGTTCACCTAATAGCTGAAAAAAAATGTGATGAGATATCTGAAAGAGAATATAGACTTTGATCTATACTATGATGGAATCCATGATTACATATTCTATGGCTATAAAGGTGCAGATTGGCTAGAAGTGTCTCATATAGAAGAAGCATATCAGGTGGATTTTATTGTATGGGGTCTACTATGATTTCATGGTTTAGCGGGAGACAGTCCAGTATTGCTCTTAGCACGACTGAAGTAGAATACATAGCAGATTGCTCTGCTAGTTGTGAAGCCATATGGATTCAGAAGCTAATGTCAGGTCTCTTTGACCTGGAGATGGATACCACAGTGATTCTATGTGATAACCAGAGTTGTATAAAGATGACAGAGAACCCTGTGTTCCATCGAAGCACATAGAAATCCGATATTTCTACATACGAGATAAGATGCAGATGATGATGTTTTAGTATTCCCATATTGAAAATATAGATGATGTTTCAATATTTACATACTGTAGATGCAGATGATGATGATTAAATATTTCTATACTAAAGATAGAGATGATGATGCTTTCAATATTTCTATACTGAAGATATAGATGATTATAGTTCAGTATTTAGATACTAGAGATACAGATAATCATAGTTCAGTATTCACATACTAAAGATGTAGATGATGATGGTTCAGATGATGATGTTACAAGATGATGATTCAACACTGATGTGTTAACAAATCCTTTGTCTCGGGTAAAGTTCGAATAATTTCGATACAAGCTTGGTGTTGTTCAAAAATAACTTCCTTGAAAGGGGGAGTAGTGATGTTTCAGTGGGATTGTATCATCCCTGGACACTTTTCCTAAAGTGATGCAATGAGTTCGGCCCTCGAGAATGAAGAGAGATTGTATCATCCCGGGACATTTGTCTAGAACGGATCCGGTGACTTCGGTCCTCGAGAATGCAGTGGGATTGTATCACTAGTGCATAATGAGAGATTAGTGACCAAAAAAATGACCAAAATCCACATATCAATGACTACTTTTGGTTTGGCGATTTTTGGTGGCTAATTTACGGTCTTTTATTATGCAACCAAAATTGGTCATTTTTATTTTAGTTATTTCTAGCTTGTGAGTTGGTCATTAATTATTCATATATTTGAATCATTGACCAAATATATGACCATATTTATGACCAAATTAATGACCACATGAAAAATTAGAATATGATCAAATTTGGTCGTGTAATATGTTTTTTTGGTCATTGATATGCGAATTTTGGTCATTTATATCTCATTTTTTGGTCACGTATATCTCAATTTTTTGTCATTTTATATGCGAATGTTGATCATTAATCTCATTTATTGGTCACTAATTTAGTCTTTCTTAGTCATTTTATGTGTGGTTATTATAATTTAATAGTTTTAATGGTGTCCATTATTAATCAATGTAAATTTTTAATATGATATTGTGTTTAAATTAAAAAAATAATCATGCATTACTTGTCATCATTTAATACACATGTGAATTATGCAATCACATTAATTAATAAATTACAAAACTTATAAATAATATAAAGTACAACCATATTAGTTTTAAACCGCGCAAATTATATTATATGAAATGTCAAGTATTACAATAAATATGAGTTTTCTAAAAAACAATCTCTATATAACTTTACAAAAAAATCATTTCGTACATCGATGAATTTTCAAAATATTACAATGGCTAAACTATCCCACTTGTACTTGGCTGCTAAGCGATACTTAGATCCCGCGGCAGCTTCAAAACCATATGTAGTGGCTTGAAACCCTCAGCAATGGCTCTTCATACTCAATGGAAAAGCCTCAACAACAGGCTCTTCATACTCAATGGCCCACCTTCCAAGCTTTGTATCTGCGCATGTGCTTTTGTATCCACACTACACGTGCTTCTGAGCTTTCTATTTGCACACGTGATTTTGTATCCGCACTACAACAACCTCCCTCCTCGTGTTGTTATAAAGCTTAGGAGTAAGGTTACCTACAAACAACACATGTTAAGCAATAAATTTTGATGCTCACTTAAAAAAGAAAACAAATAACTGAAAAATGTCCATAGTAATTTCACAAGATTTAACATGGAAAAAAGAAACAATTCCAACAAACAACGTGTGTACTCAAAATGCATAAACATTTAGAACCAACAGACCTACAAATACATGAACATGAAATACCTCGCCATAAGTCCTCAAGATGAATGACAGCATTGTGCAAAGCAAGAAATTATTTTCGAGCAATATATGAACGAACTTTGCACTCAATATTTTTTGTCAAATTTCCCAATACCTCAGTTCTTGTAACATCTAATTCAGCCATTTGACCCGCTCTAAGGAAAACCTTGGTTTTCTCTATATGAATAGTAAAGCCAATTTTATGTTGTTTTTATTAGCATTTTAACTAAATAAAACAATGGTGGAAGAAACCACAACCTTAAAACATATACACTTCAATCCTATTATGAATCACACTGACAAAGATGCAATCTTAAACCTAAGAAAGGCACAAAATTGAAGGGCATATAGAAAATCCATGTGGAGTGAACATAACAGTGGCCGTAATAAATTTCAAGCTGGCTTACAGGGATATGGGAAAAAAAAATCTTGCCATAAGTGTGGACCTCTCCTTATGGCACCACTAACAGTTTTAGGTTGGAAATCATGAATCAAATTGTTTTTGTCAACCCTGCACCACCCATCACCTTGACAGTTAAAGACACCGAGAAATCCAGTATGCTTGTTCAAGTTCCAAAGTTTTAGGAGGCTACGGAGAAACAAGACAGAACACACAATAAATAATCCTTGTACAATTTTGAATTATAATGCTCCAATCCAAAACCATAAGGCTTAACTCCTCCCTAGTAACTAGTGATAGCATGCCAAACATAAATGTACCTGGAATCATACAAATGTAATATAAATTCAGAACATATTAGCATGCCAAATCAACTATGGAAGTAAGTAGTATGCGTATAAAAATAAAATTTTGAATATATCATCTAGTCACTGTACAAAGAATGTAACTTATGCATTCTTGAGGCAAGAGCTATAATGTAGGGTTTAAAGCATATAGATAAATAAGGAGTATTAATTGACTAATTCCATATGGACAACTAAAGAAGCTTACTTTAAAATGTGTCTCTCTCTGTAACAATGTGTTTGAGGCCCAAAGCAGGATCCTCTTGTCTCTCGCCAATCTTTCCATCTTTTTGAAACTTATAATTTTATTTTATATGTGTCATCTGATTTGCAAAACTGAGTTATGGGCCCATAGAATGATTAGAATTCCATTAGAAAGCCAAGATTTGAAAGGAAATTATCTTCAAACAACAAATAGAGATGAATTATTGTCTCCAAATGTCATAGTTCAAACAAAAAAGGAGATCAAACCTACTTTGTTGAATAGCAAACTTGAGGAGGCTTTGCATTAGGGTCCATTTCAATAGATTTCCAACCATCGTCGATAAGCAAAAACTTTGGAGGGGTGCCCCCTTTCTCTAGATTGTTAAAGAAATACAAAAACCCAGAATCATTTTAAACTAGACTTTCGGGATAATGTCACCGTCTAACTATATCTTTACATAAGTTAATATACATTTATAGAACATACAAGGGGCCTGGAAAAAAATTCTACCTTTATAGACCTGGATTTACACCCTCAGCTGTGACATTGACATTTGTGTAAAATGCATCCCATGTACACCACCCAAACCAATTGAGTATGTCAGGTAATTGCAGGACAAATATCCAAATTCTAAGCTAACTGTGAACCAACAAAGGCTTATAATGACTTAGTAAAACAGTACACAATTACTTGTTATTCTCAATTAAAATTCAATGTGAGCTAAATGTTTTAGCACACAGAACACATTCATACATCATTGGAAAAAACCAAGGTTCAATTCCTTGAGAAATTACCATCTTTCTTTCACGATGAACAAAGGTTTTAGAATTCCTCTCCACGGCCCTACACTAGCAACAATTGATGTTATTCATATAGTTTTGATGTTGAAATATGAGAAGTTACAAAAGGAAGGAAATAAAATACAAAAGTTGAAACATGGCAAAGGTTCTCACTTTACTTCTCTCGTAATCACTTCATATGGATCAGTTCCAGCACCAAGAAAAATTGAATAAACTCCTTGAGTTGTCTCAAGTTTCAACAACAGGATCTCCTGGAATGCCAAATATGAAGTAAATTCAAGAGAAAATAAAAAATCCTAATTTGCTCCTGAGAATTTGCAATTAGAGTAATATTAATTCTTACATGTATTAGATATAATAACTTTATACCATTCATAATCTCTGCAATTCTTACCTCTTTCCAAAGAGATTTCGAGCTCATTGTTTTCATTTCCTTGTAAAACTGCTCTAGAAGATCCTTCCAATAGCGGCAAGAAAACAATATAGATTGTTGGCTCTCCAATGCCATCACCTACACCAATGATCAGAGGTGAACCTTCGCTGCCCTCGACTAGCAAAAACTAAGTCTCAAATGGGAAATCTTTCCCATATGAACCCATCCTTTGTGTCATCCACCAGAGCTTGAAATGGAACAAAGACAAAAAATGAAGGCCTATGCAAAAATACATATAAAATACATCCATTGCAACCCATAAAAAATAATTGTAAGCTGAATAACCAAAAAAATCCCCAAAAAGTGCACTTCTTGCAGCTATCACAATGCATTGTTAAAGTCCTCCACATCGAAGATGACAATCTCAGAATAATGCACTCTGGTTCTAAGGAATTCATACACTTAAGCATGCACTTTCTATAAATTAATGAAACCCACTCCTCACCATAGAACAAACAACCAAACTAAGGAAAGGAACATCATAATAAAGTATCCTTCTACATGGGATTTTATCCTATTATTAAGCATGAAACCTTCGGAGTGTAATTCAGAATTACTACAAATTATTGAAACTAAGTCCTCACCAAAACATATCATTAGGTCAAACCAAAAACAATATATCTGAATATCACTCTGGAGCTTACTCTCAAACATACTTGAACAAGTGGTTTCTTTAGAAATTAATGAAACCAATTCTTCATGAAATCATGTGAAACTAAAAACCACATATCAACTTTATAATTAATGAAACCCGGTCCTGACCAAAACACATCCCAGCTAAAAATGATAGATCCCAGTTCCCAGTATTTTTCTACCTAGGTTTTACATAAGTAGAGAATGTAAACTCTCAAACACAACTGAAAAAATAATAGTCATAATGGTCTTCAAATTAGGCTTCTGAACACAAGATCAAGCCCCCACAAAAAGAGGTGTAAAACACCAAAGCAAATGCATCATTCTGTTTCTTGGGATTGTATAGAACCCAATTACATTTTGTTGTCACAGAAACAACTAGTACAATGAATCAAGATTATTACTCCCAGAGAAAGCCACATATAAACAATAACAATACAAGCAACCTTCAAATTAAGCTTGATTCCCAACCCCAAATATTCAGAACCAACAATTTGCCATGAACAATTTCATTCTACAAATTGATGAATCGTGAATTTGTTAGTCCCAATAAAACACCAAAAATAGCTTGCAAACCTGCAAATTACACTACTAAATAAAAGATCAAACTCCCACCAAAAACACAAAGCCATAGAAATACAACACAAATTCACTGCAAAACAATATATTTTTAGTAGCCACAAACCTGTCATCCTCAAAGAGAAAAAGGCATCAAAATATGCTACAGAAATAAGAACAGGCTTCCTCAAAAACCAAAAGAAGAAAAGATAGCACTTTTTGGATTCTTTTGAGGGCGAGTTGGAGAGTGGCCTGCATCACTAAGACCTTTATGGGTGAAACTTTGGTGAACATTTAAGTAAATGACCAATCAAAAAATTTGGAAGAACGGTAATTAATAAAAATTTAAGTAGAAACTCGATCAAAAACAATAAACTGGAAACCTCAAACTAAAAAGTCAAACAACTTGTTAACTAGCCCATTCAATAGTATACCAAACATGTCCCCCACCTCCCAAAAGAAAAACAAAGATAAAAAGAAAATGGAACAAGGAAAGCATTAGAATGCACATCAGATATACAATATCTGTTGTATTGTTGAGGATTTCCTATTCCCGATGGTCACAACAAAAAACAATACAAACTATGTTGCATACAAAGGAAAACTACACCAACATTGTTGGATCATTTTAGAGTTCTTTTGAGGAGTCCAGAGCAACCTAATGGATCATTTTAGAGTCCTTTTGAGGAGGAGGAGGCCATAGAAACCTATTGGATCATTTTAGAGTCCTTTTGAGGAGGCCAGAGCAAACCAACCAAGACAGAGTGAGAACATGGGTGCTCAATCAACATACACTGGTTGGAATTTCAGTTTTCACCTACCCAATCTCTCAACTACCAGGAATTCCCAATACCCAACTTGATGAAAGTTTTACAGAGGATTAAACTACACCGATCTTCACAAAAACAAACACAAATTATATATAAACCTTTACGAAGAAGGTTGTATCAAAATGAAACTCCAAAGCAAAGGCTAATCTACACTCTCTTCACGGTAGGCAGAGGCAGAGGAAGACTTACGGGTTTTAACATTTTATTCTGCTTGAACAACTCTTAAAATCCTAAGATTCAGATAGTGTCTCCCCTCCATCATTCAAACTAATCATCAAAAATTCATTAGGTGACTAGTAATGAACAGTCCACCACAGTAATAATGTGCATCCTAATAAGCATTGAGATAGAATTGAAACCTGATCTGTCTGCTTACTCGAAATAAAAAACCAATCCACAACCCTTCCACCTCTGCCCCCAATACTACCTCCCAAATCACAAAAACCAATGAAAGGAAGCCACCATTGTGCTCATTGGCATTCAAAAAAAACCCAACTTCAAATAGTTGACCACCCTTGAAGCCCAATAAAAAAACACAGACAACACATACAGTATCAAATTCACAAAAAAAGAACCCCATGAACAAGGTTGAAGAGGGAATCCCACCCCAAAATCAAATTCACAAAAGCAGAACCTCATGAACAAAATTGACGAGGGAATTCCTACCCAAAATAAAATAAAAACACCATACCATTCAGAAATGTATTTAAGAAAAATAAAAGAGATATCCATATTTTAAAAAAATCCAAATCTTAAAGAATTCAAGATTTGCAGAACTCACTCAAGCTGCCCAATAGGAAAAACTTGGTGACTCCTGATCTGATCTGACGTGGCTCCCAAGAACGCACCGTTGAGTCTCAAGTCATGGAAAACAAAGGTGGCTATAGAGCGCAAAGTTATATTTGAGCCCTTAACTTTACAAGCTCAGAGTTATGCTGAGGGGCATTGAGAATCTCTTACGGCTCTTTAAAATCATAACAAAGGATAATGACAAATTCAAGTGTTCATTTTTCATTATGATAACAAATTCAGTTACCTAAGACTTCAAATATTGCCTTGATTTATTTCACCTGGGCATATTTGCAATGCATCGATACTCACCATCACAAACTACCGTGAATAGCAGCAAAATTTCTTTTGCCAAGTCTTGCAGAACCAAATCAATAAAAATAACAGCAGACAGCTTCCTCATTTAAAAAATATTAAGCAACGAATGTATAACAGAGAATAGTGTCCATTTATTAATGTGTCTTTGTTCATTCCTAAAATGGCCACTTCTGATAAAAATAACAAGAGGCAGCTTTCCAGTTTTGAAAATCTTAAGCAAAGAATATACGATGACACATAAAATGCCATCATTTCATTAGGCATGCCTCTTTGTTCAAATTTGTCTTTTCAAATAACGAGTGTCAACCATATTTTTTATTTTTTAGTAATCTTCCTAAAGCCAATTACAAGTCACAACCATGAATCCAAGTTTTATGCCGAACGGTGCATTTGGAATACTGACAAATTCTTCAGTTCATTAGCCATACTTTCACACTGTAATGTTTCTCTTGAAATACTTAGGATCAAAGCTGAAGAAAGATTTTACTCCATTGGCATCAAGAAAAAACTCTTATCGGAGCAATCTGAAAATTGGCATAATGCTGCAGTTGCATTTGTGGAAAAAGTTGGTCCGCAATAAAGCATCACGACTACATTGTTTGATAGCAATCTCTCCATCATGCAAAACCTATGATGACTATAACATCTTCTCTGTTAAAAAATTTATTTAGGGGTCTAAACACAGAATAACTTACAATCAAGTGTGATTGTAAGTCAGACTTTACATATATGAGAAGAGATATTAGGCATGTGAGACAAGCAAAAATCTTGCTAGTGGATCTCCCAACTGAAATATTATATTCCAGAATCTGTTGGCGAATTAAATTATGAAGTGTTGCATGGAGCATGCACTTTAGATGAAGCCAACTCTATATACTTGATGCAAGATTTAAACTATTCCTTACTAGAACTTTAAAATAATAACTTCTTTCCCAGAAGTGGGTCATTTAGATTCAGTCCAAAACCTGAAGACAGAAATTCTGGTCAATATGTGAGAAAATGTCATTTTTGGATATATAAACAACTACTATATGAACTCTACTCTCTGCAGAATGTCAAATGATGTAATACGACTATTGAAAATTTATAATTCTTACGAGTACCAAAAATGTAAGGAATCCACAGACATCATAGAATGATGGACTATCCTATCATCCCGAGAATACCCCTGAAGCACTAGAATCAGCTTGACTACAAAATAAAAAATGAATCCTAATGGCTTCCATCTCTGTGAGCTTTGAATATGCATAATAGACAACAATGCTTCAACCAACACCAATATAATCTCTTTTCAAGAACTAGAAGTTCCTCGCATACAAAAAGTAGTTGTACCCATTTGTTCCTTATTGAGAAGAAAGGCAGATGGTTAACTGAGGCTAGCTTTTCATTTTTGAAAGACCTCAGAATTACAGCATTACAAGAAAATCAATGTAAAAATATACAAAATAAGACCAATTCTAAAATACTCAGGAAAAGAAACTCTTTGGATTGGACAACCAAGAAAACACACCCTTTAGGCTTTAACATTCGGGACTTAATTGATTTGAGTAGGGTCCTATTTAACTTGGAGTTGGTGTCCTCCACCAGCAGCTACTTCTGGAGCTAGAGTCATCCTCTTGAACTTCCACTTGAAATTCTCCTTTGTGTGTTTTCTTAACTAGCCTTCTATAGTCAACATCTAAGTCAGGTAGAACTATCATATAAGCAAGCTCATCTGCTTTGGCAATCCTCCATTGTGACAATTCCTTGGATGTTAATTGCTCTGCAGTCATTATTTGTACATAATTTCATCTTGAGAAGTTCAAGTTGTGAATTCGGCTCAGCAACCTTAACATCTCTTCTTCCTTCTTGTGAGTTTAAATCGCTATTCGCAAACAATCAACTCACAACAATTCTTGTTTAAAGAGAATAATAGTTCCCCAGCTGTGTCTTCTATTGGAGCTGAATTTTCTTCTGTATGTTCAAAAGTTGGACATCGGATAAACATGGTTATAATTCTGAAGAACACAGGGCTCTAACCAATCTACTTTTAGCCCTGGTTAAACTCTGTCTTTCTCAATGGTAGACCTTCTCTTGCTTCTTGTATTTTGTTGAATGGACTCATTGATCTTCTTTCTTTCATTTGACAAGGATTTTAGTCTGTTTTCCAAATATTCAAGAACATTCCCCATGGATATGTAACCGTGTTCTTGATCTTTGACGAGATCCACAATCTTTCTTTCCTCCCTTCTTGGCTCTTAGCGTATTTATGCATAGGAATTGGTTTCTTTGAACACATTTGTGAATCTATAGCATTCATGTCCAGGGAAGCTATTGTCTTCATTGTTAATAGATATATTCTCTGATCTTTGCTGCTTACTACTTGAAGATTCAGATATTTTCTCAGACCTAATTCCTTCTATAGCCATTGAATTTGGTCTTTGGCATCTCATTTCCAGCTGCAGGCACTCTCTATTTTCTTGTAAATCTTTGAGAAAACATAAGTCTAGGTTTTTCTATGTTGTACCAGCTTGCTGAGTTGGAATTACACATTCTGCAATTTTTCCAATTTTAGTATAGGGCTCTGCACTCTGATGCAACTTTAACTCAGATGCACTTACAAGGTCCTTTTTTATGGGGGATAGATTAAAGTGGTTTTTTCCATCTTTGGGGAGAGGATATTTTGCATCTATAGCCTGTAAGAAATGTAGTACATGTTACAACTCAGAGAACAACCTTATTTCATTCCAGAGAAGTGCTACACTCAAACAAGTGGGCAATATCTATAAAAGGGTCAAAACTTCAAAAGCACTTCCAAAACATATTTATAAAACAAATCACCTTGGGAATTTGATTTGATTTCTAGTCATAATTTGATAATGGTGTTTTTTCTTGGCTTTCCTCCCACTATGAAGAAACTTGAGTTGAATTTGTATTTTCAATGCCACTTTGTGGCTCCTTGATTGGATCAAACTATTTTATAAAACAATGAAAATTTTGCTTTAACCGTTCAAGTTCTGCTTTTGATGATTCATGGTTCAACTTCTCCATCTCAATAAGCTCCTTTACTCTCCTTATTACCGAACTGAAATTAGCAGAAGCCTTAATGGTCTCACAGATGACTTCAAGATTGGTTTTATCTTTCAGGGTCTGAAATGATGGGGCATAGGACTCATATATTAGAAAGATTATGCAGTGGTGGAAAAATATATTAAAAAAAAATGAAAACTATATGCTTGTCTACAACTGAAATTGAATGAGAAGGCAGTCCATAGTTGGCCTTGAGTTCCATTTCAATTCTATGTAGAGTCTTTGCATTTTTTTCTGAGAGATATTGTGCTTGAATTTACATTTCTCAGACTGCTTGGATTGATTATGGTAAAATAAATGAGATTGTTCCTAAGTTATCCATAAGAATTCAGCTCTGACATACGAACAGAAGTAACATCTATGCAGCTACACAAGTCAAAAAATTTGTAAAAATAATTGTTAACTCAAGTTTTCTCACCTGTTAAGAAGCTTTAGGAACCCGCCAAACACTATAATATGAATCACAGCCAGTAGAGCTTGGAGATATGGCACACTTCCTGTGGCTTTTTCTTCCATGCAAAGCGCACATTTCTGTATACATTGCAGGATAAGAGGATTGTCCTTCGTCAATGGGAATGTGTAATCTATCTTTAGTCTAAGCAGCTGAATAAAGAGCAAATTAAAAAAATGATTGATTCTTTCACCTGAGTAAGCAGCACTTTACAGTTAAAATTGGAGCAATCAGAATAACAAAACAATGAAAAATCTAGTCCTTAAAAGAATAGTGTTGCTCCATGGTTTATCATATGCTTTTCATGTTGCATGAGGTATTAGTCATCTTAAGAGGGGTACCTAAATTAGTAGCATTCATTAGATATGAGCTAGGTAGATTAATTGAAGGTGTATGCAAAGCTACTCTTCCTTGAGAATTACTAATGAGTTGTAATCAATTGTTGGAATATAAATTAAACATTCTATTTTACAGGGTTCCTTCCAAACACATATAAACAAAGCTCAAGAAAGAAAAACTTATGACTCCATTTTTCCCAAGAACATAGAAGGCACTAGTTAACTTCTCAAATTCTCACAACCAAGCTTCTTGAAGATTTCACTTTCATCTTTTATAATTAGCATTTAGACTAAAAATTCCCAAAAGAAAATAAATAAATAAAACCTAAATTTTTCTAGATTTAGTTTAGATATTAGGCAATTTTCACTTATTTTTCTATTTCTCTAATTTAACTTCAATTCTTAGTTAGCTTTTCATAAACTTTCTGAAGATTTAATTTTGTTTTTTTCTATAGAATTCAGATCACATGACAACCCTCAAAAATGTTGAAAATTTGTCATATTTCTGAAGGGTTTATTTGTTGAAACACATCTAAGAAATTATGGGCATTCAACTTTAAATTTTATGATGTTTTAGGTGTTTTTGGATCATCTAAATGAGAAAAGATAATTCAGGAAATTTATTTCTGCAATTTATTTTAAGATGATCTGGTAGCTGAAAATTTTGGATCTAATGATTCTGCAATTTATTTTAAGATGATCTAATAGCTGTAAATTTTAGATCTAATGATCCAAACACCTTATGGTAATTTTCTGAGTGAAAAATAAGAATTATGGTTATTTTTCCTCGTTGATTTAGGCTTTAAAATACATTAACGCAGCAAGTAATAATTCTGGAAATTTTTCTGTGTAACTAAATCACTGCATATTTTGTTGTTAACTATTTTTTTTGCCTTTTTGCTGATTTAGGCTTTAAAATACATTAGGACAACAAGTAATAATTCTGGAAATTTTTCTGTGTAACTAATCAGTGTAGATTTCACTATTAACTATATTTACATAGTCCGTTTACTAATTTTTCAGAATTAAGAAATTTTCTGTTATTAATGTCTTTGATCACCTTTATGAGCAGCAAGAAGATGAATTTTGGTTTAAATTGCATGGTTATGTGAATGGTTAATATCTCATAATATGATCTTGAGCCCTTACACGTAACTTATCTTGAATGTTTATGGTATTGAATGAATGTTAAATGAATGTTACACGATCTTTTAATCATGTACATTCTGGAAATTATTGAATCTATGCAAGTGATTCATTTGTTAGTACCTCTCTTTTATATTTACATTCTCATGGATTATATGGCAAGACATTCAACCAATTAAGTTTGTAAAGATAAGATTTAATTAAACATCTAATGTCATCTTGGTTGAAGTGATTTTAATCTCTACAACCTAGTTGGACTCTACTAAATTGGGTGACACCTTTTTCCAAGAGGGCCTCACTCAGCCAATCACTCATAAAATCATAAGTACAACCATGCCACCATTGGATAGTGACATTTATGGATGATTTGGGCAATAAGCCAACATGTTTAAATGTGACTTTTTCATGATATGTTTCATTTGTTGATTTTAACTTTCATGAATATCTTCACTTTATATATAATCTTTATTTTATGCATGAACAAACATTTATTTCTAAGATTCACTTGGGATTCACTTGCAATTTCTCTAGATCAAGCATTGACTTGGGATTTTTAACTAGATTCAAACACTTCTCTACCCTTTGAAATATCAAGATCCATTCTTTAAACATCACCCTAAAAGCCTTTAGGGAAGCCTCCCTTAGCCTTTCCAGAATACCTAAAACGTGGGAATATATTTGTTGAGGTGACAGTGGCAATCATCTTCTGTAGTTACACCTGGAGCACTAGGGGATTAGGACTTTTCCACTTAGGCATAAAAAGTAGTTCAACCTCTCCCAATTCCTTGCATTTATCAAGCATGGATCAAGCCAAACACTAAATATTGTTGGGCATCACACCCACTAAATTCCTCCAATTTATGAATCACACCCAGTAGAGCTTGGAGATATGGCACCTTTCTTGTGGCTTCTTCTTCCAAGCAAAGCCAACATTTTTGTATACATTGCACGAGAAGAGGATTGTCCTTAGTCAATGCGAATGTGTAATCTATCTACATCCTAAGCAACTGAATAAAGAGAAAAAATTTTAAAATGATGGAATATTTCACGTGGGTCAACACTTTACAGTGAAAATTGGAGCATCCAGAATAACAAAACAATGAAAAATAAATATACAAAACAAAATCCTGCTTCCTGAAATCTTTCTTAGAAATGAAAAAAAAGAAGCCCAAAACCATGATGAAAAATTGAACCTAACCTTGGTATCAATGCGAACGTGTATGTAGTCTAAATAGCAAAGTACATACCAAATTAAAAAAATGATACACAGTGGCCAACAATTTACAATAATAATTATCAAAATAATAAAACAATAAAAAAAATATACAAAACACCCATAAGCCCAATTCATAAAAAACTTAATACAAATGAAGAAGGAGAAACCCAACCCAACGATAAATGTAAATTAAAACCAACCTTGTTATCAATTCAAACATGTAATCTATCTGCAATTTTGAACAGCAGAATTAAGAACAAACTCAAATAAATAGATATATTTAAAGTGGAAAAAAATAAAACAATGAGAATCAATGAATAACACACCTACGAAACATAAACCATAACTGACATTCAATCAATATAAACAAATTTGTAAGCATATTACTCCATATTTTGTTGTTATCTGTATGTATGCATTATCTACATCTTCACACGAAAAGGAAATGTAACCACCATGAAACAAAAATGCCTAGATTTTTCAAAGTAAATCAAATTGAAACAAATAAACCATTAAAGGATTGGAAAAGAATCAATAAAGCCAAAATTGGAGCAAAAAACATTCCATATCTTGCCATGATTGTATAGATGCCTACAAAATGCACAAGAATACAACCAGGACGTCTTAGTTATCTCCATATTTTCCTATCGCTGAATTGTTGTGTTTATTCTTCAATGAATTCCAAACATTGAAAGAACATTATTCACTATTAGCATAAACAATTAGCAGCAATATCCCCAAGCAATGCCAACAATCATCACTGAAATTGATAGGAATGAAACACTTTCAGTTCAACCATACTACTTACATTATAGAGTGAAGCTTTAAGGTCTTCAGAAATGGAAAGTTTTCATGGTTGGGGAAACCTGATCTATAAACAATCGTGTCTACCATTGCAAAATTCAATCGAGGTACAAAGATATAAATTCCTCCTTGTTGTTAGCTTACTAATTCTTCCTAATTCATCACACAAGAGGTGCCTGCCACTACTCCATCGCTCCATTTCAACTGCAATTTCAACGTGCAACACAATATGGCCTCTTCACAAAATTGCATTGCAAGGGTAACATAATTTGTATCTATTGTTCCATCCCATATCCCTTGATTCCCCAAAACTAATATTTTCATTTACTTGTAGATGAATGAACAATATTACATACAAATCCACCATAATCCCCTTCTCCATTGACGAAACATAGAGACTTTGAAGGTGGGAAGTAATAATGATCAAAATTAAATATACCATTTTATTGTTTTGGATAGCATTGCACATGAACCCACCATAATAGGCTTTCCATCAACAAAATACAGATTTTGAAAATGGATTGTAAATTAGTGAGAATACTCATAATTATACCATTTTGTTGTTTGGGGCAACATTGCATACAGAGCAACCATAACCTGCTTCCCTAACAATTAAACACACAGATTTTGAAAATAGGCAATAAGAATGCACAAAATTAAAAGTACAAATTTTTGTTTTGACAACACTGCATACAAAACGACAATAACCCGCATCCTCAACAATGATCCACAAAGAATTTGGAAATAAGCAGTAATAATTCACATAATTAACATAACAATTTGTTGTTTTGGATAGTGTTGCAACGTTGCCACCATAACCCACTTTCCCGATGAAGAAAAATAGAGGCTTTGAAAAGGGGAAGTAAGTATATACAAAATCAAAGTTGAAAAACTTAGCTTCAAAAATGATTATTTTTGGCATTAAGGTTTGATGTAAGCAATTTTTTTCCATGATACTGAGAATTTGACTTGTTGGGTAGTGAATAACCCACAAATACTCGCGGGTCTAACTGTTGCTGACCAGTTATACTTGACAACAGAGTACCAAACTGAGGACTGAGTAAACTTGGCCCAGCAATATGGTTGGACCAAGCATGACCCCGGATAACATTGAAGACCTGGATCTTCTTTCAACTATGCTCAGATTTACACATATCATTTGTTTTGTTTCGGATAGTATTGCATACAATTACAAACCGACCATGACCCACTCCCCCAACAATGAAGGAAAAAGATTTTGAAAATGGGTGGTAAAAATACTCAGAATTGAACATACCCTTTTGTTTTTTTTTACAGCACTACATACCAAGCCACCATAACCCTCTTCCCCAACAATGAAGCACGGAGATTTTGAAAATGGGTAGTAAGGACACTCAGAATAAATATTCTACCCTAACATTGGCTGGTGAGATGCGGAAGAGTACCCGCTTGCATAAAAACTCCAATGCTTTCTCGAAATGAAACAATTTCAATTCATATGGCCACGATGTCAGGATATTATTGGTTTTGTATACCCCACCTTTTGTTTCAAACCCCAGGATATGATTATGAAAGACTGGGTTGATCGATGCTGCGAGGTGAGGTAGGAATGTGAGACATAGTTTCTGGTATCAACGTTGCATCCTTTCATTTAGGGCGAGTCATCCAATCAGCATTATGGCTTTAAGTGACTGATGATCCATTTTTTTCTTTCATTTGGCTCCAAATGAAAATGACTATGCTTGCTGCTATCTGTGAGAAAAATACTTACTAAATTCGGGGGAAAGATCTATGGAGTTATTTTCTCTCCTTATTCTATCTCTAGATCGAAACAAAGTGGTGATGATACCTTCGAGTTCAGACCTTAGTAAAGGTTAAAGCATACCATTTTTTGTTTTGGACGAGAATTGAGGTAATCTTCAACTAGGTATCAAGGAGATTCTTCATTTTATCAGTCTTGGTCTTCTTTATGCTCTTCATGGACTGTGCCAGATTGTCCATGCTTTGTTCCATCTTATAACCAAAGGACTTGAGGGTCACCCCTATCTTCTCAGGTCGTCTATGCACATCATCATCCTCTGTGGAACCCATGGAATACAAGCTAGGATTGAATTCAATGGATGTTGATTCACATAGGTTATCCACGTTATCATCCTTAGAATCCATCTCTTCTTCTTCCACTTCCTCTTCTTCTTCATGGAGCTTCTACCCAGAAGCCCTAGGCACAATGCACTCAATGTGCTCATTGAACAGAAACCTGGAAGTCTCCCTGTGCAACTTGGACTTGTTGTATGACTACTTGAGAAGATTCAACTTGTATTTGCATTGGAGTTCGCTGTAATTAGCATTATAGGAAGCGTTAACAGCATCGGTGACTTTGCCCCAATTGGTTTTCCACAATCGGCCCTGGCTGACATTGAAGCACATGTCTTCGAACTTGAGAAGAAAAACATCAATGGCCATAGCACCTCCTTTTGGGCTCTCGAGGAGGACTCTGTCATGTCTTCCGGCAGTGGATGTCAAGGTCCCTATCCATCTTGCTCATTTCTTTTAATCTATGCACAGTCCAGGTGGAGGGTTCAAATGGCCCAAATGGTCTAGGTCGATGTTTAAATGAGCAAAATTATTTGATTATGTTTTCTTTTATTTCTTATACTAATTGTTTCATTTGTTTTATGTTTATTTTTTATATTTTTTTAAGTAGATATTAAAAATTTGTTTATTTGTTTATTTTTTTTATGTTTTTTTGTAGATATTAAAATTTTGTTTATTTTTTATTTGGTATAGGAATTGTTTTATTTGTTTTATGTTTATTTTTTATGGTTTTTTAGAAGGTATTAAAATTTAGTTTATTTTTTTATTTTGTTTTATATGTATTTGTTGATTTTTTTATGTGTTGTAAAACTTGTAATTTAAAGTCTCTACAATTTAGGTTGGAATTGTTTTATTTGTTTTATGTTTTTTAGTTAGTATTTTTTTTTTTATGTTGTTATATATATTTTGGTTGGCTTTTATGTATGGTATAATGTGTAACTTAAAATTTCTACAATTTGGGTTTAAAATTTCTACAGCTTGGGTTGGAATAGGTAGAATTTTTTGGTACGGTTTTGAAAAAAATGATCATAAATTTTAAAAATTTAGCTTACAATTATCATTTTTTTGAATTTTTTGTTCTTTGAGGGTTTATGAGGGTCTTAAATCCATTAAAGACAATATCTAAAAATTAATCGGGAGGCACAAAATAGGCATATTTCAACTAATGAGATGCAAAAGGCTCTTACTTACCAAAACTTCAACTGAGTGTCGAAAGGGTCAAACGATGACGATTTTGGCCAAATGAAATATTACCATAATAAGTTCGATAAGTTGAACACAATGGTATAAAATTCAAGACATGGTGATGCTTTTAATGAGAAATGACCAATATCCTAGACACGACACTAACTCGACTATAATGATGATGTATAAAAGACACAACTTTGCAAAATTGTCGAAGGGGTTATAAAAAAGTGTAAATGGAGAAATGAGATATGGATGTGATAAGCATATCTCCCTAAACATGTTTGTGCAGGAGGAATGATTTTACAAAAAAGTTCACTAGGTTCTCCTCTAATGTCATTTTTCAACACTTTAGAAACATGTCAACCTATATTATTTAAGGGGTCTCAAGGGTCTCTATCTTTGTGATAATAACAAAGGATATAATTGACATATAGCTCGGTTGTATTAATTCAATTTTGTTAGTATAGGGACGTGTAAATATATATTATATATATGTTAGAATTTAGTAAAATGTACAAATTCATTGTCAAATTTGTAATTTTTTTCATTGTCGGAGTGACAACTAAAAATGACCAAATAAATGACCAATTGCTATGTGGTCATTTTTAGTCTAGATATCCCCTAACCAAATTTGGTCATTTATCGTGGGCATTTTTAGTTGGTTTTTATCCGGTGACCAAAAGTGGTCATTTATCTTGGTCTTTTTTAGTTAGCTCACTTAAGTTTGTCAATTTTGGTCATTTATCCCTTGAAAAAAACTGTGGTGACCAAACTTTTTGATCTCATGGTCACTACTCTCTCATTTTCCACTAGTGTATCATCCGTGGACACTTGTCTTAAAGTGATTTGGTGACTTGGGTCCTCGAGAATGAAGAGAGATTGTATCATTCCGGGACATTTTTCCAGAACGGATCCAATGACTTTAGTCCTCGAGAATGTGGTAGGATTGCATCATCCTTGAACTTCGGTTCAGAAAGGTATCTGGAGGCCTCAGTCTGGCAAGAATGTGGCAGGATTGCATCATCCTTGTACTTTGACTCGAAAAGGTATCCGAAGGCTTTGGTCCCCAAGAATGTGGCAGGATTGCATCATCCATGAACTTCAGTTCAGAAAGGTATCCAAAGGCTTTAGTCCCCGAGAATGTGGTAGGATTGCATCATCCTTGAACTTCGGTTCAGAAAGGTATCCAAAGGCTTCAGTCCTCGAGAATGTGGTAGGATTGCATCATCCTTGAACTTCAGTTCAGAAAGGTATCCGGAGGCTTCGGTCCCCGAGAATGTTGTAGGATTGCATCATCCTTGAACTTCGGTTCAGAAAGGCATCCGAAGGCTTTGGTCCCTGAGAATGTGGCAGGATTGTATTATCCTTGAACTCCGGTCCCCGAGAATGTTGTAAGAATGTTGTAAGAATGTTGTAGGACTGTATCATCCCTGGACTTAGGTCCAAAAGTGATCTGAAGACTTTCATTTTCATGTTGTGGATTACAGGTTGTTGCTGACGATGATGTTACTGATCAAAAGATCAAAGTGTGATGATGATGGCATACTAATCAAAATATCAAAGTGTGATGATGATGACGTATTCATTGAAAGATCAGAGTATGATGATGATGATGATGTACTAATCAAAATATCAGAGTATGATGATGATGTTGTCGATTGAACAGTAAAAGTGTTGTTGCTACTGAAATTGAAGATAAAGACTATATGATGTTGAACAGCTTCTAATGATTTATAGATGTATCACCTTGATGATGTTGATGATTCCTTCTCTCTCTCTCCTATTGTTGCTGTTGTTGATGTTGTTGTAGAATACCCTTCTCGTTAAGGGGAAGTGTTGAATTATTGTAACTTTGAAGAATATTATATATGTATTTTTAGTTGTCCTCGATGTTCCTACCAAGAGAATCACTTGTACTTCTTTATACCCCGATGTTTCTAATCGGAATAACTAATAAGAGTCATGAGGAAGTCTCCTCCATTGTAAGTTGGGTCATTAATAGCCCATTTGTGGTTACGCGAGCCTACATAACTGAATTAATTATTAAGTGAACGCAAAATATAAATAGAGATGAGGTGCTTCTCATATGAACACACTCACACTCACTTGTGTAGTGCATTAGAGAGAGAGACAGAGAGAGATAGTTGTAGCTGGAGAAGGAGGAGGATCATTCTTTTGGTTTTACCTTTTATCTTTTTGGGGCATCTATATTGAGGAAGCTTCTGCTAGGTTTTTTCCATTAGGGTTTTCCCACGATAAATCTTTGTGTTATTTTTGTGTGGTTGTGCTTGTCTATATTTCAGTGATCTTTTGGCTCATGGTTATGTTGTTATGATGCTAAATGTTTTAAGATATGATATAACCATTAAAAACTTAACAGATGGTCCTCTTGGAGGGGTCTTCTTGATTCTGTTTGTGCTCTCGGATAGATGGCTATTTGTCTTTCAGGGGATCTTTATGTTCCCTATCATTGTATGCTAAGTATAGACCTTTATGGTCTTAACCTTTGTACTTGTTGGCTTGGATAATCACTCTTGCTGATGTCTGTATTGGTCAAACACCAGTTATGTACTATGCCCTTTGATTCAATATGAATATCAAGGAGAGGATTTTTTATTCTAAAAAAAATGAAAACAAAACCCAACAAAATACATAATTCCCTGTTGGGCAAGGAATAATAAGGACATTACAAACAACAACAATTCTCCTTAGCAAAAGTAGCAGAAACCAATGAATTTTTGAAGTGATGATGTCAATTCTAACATATCATCACATCAACCATATGCAAACATAAACAATAACCACCCAATTAGTCACAACCTCCTCATCCTCCTTAGTCTTCATCCAATTCATGTTTCAGCTACGTACGACGAATAAGAATAACAATTGCCACGACAACTACAACAACCACATTAATTTTATTTTATGTGTGTGAATTAACCATAAATTTAAGCCCATACTATAGGGAAAAACATTAATATAAAATGTATGTGCCTAAATTTATGCCTATCGGCTTATTAAGACATATTAAATAAAATTAATGTGGTTGTTGCTAGTAATGGGTGGGGCGGTGGACATATGTGCAAAGTATTAGAAGAAATAATGTTATTTATATTTATCGATAAAAATATGGATTGTTGAAAGTTATAATTTTCCATTTTGATTGCGATCGCTACATATAATACTCACAAGGCATCAAAGTGACAACAATTTTTGTAATACCTATAAATGATGCTCCTTACACATGGAAACAACAACATTTTTTTTGAATGGTTTTGTCGAATTCCAACTTCTATCGAAGATTATGTTGCACTACAATATTTATGAAGGTTTATATTGGATCGCTCCTCCATGGTCATGTTGCATTATGATTATGTTCATTAATTGTTTTTCTTGGATTTTTGAGATTCATTATAAGGTTTTGCAAGGATTGTGTTAAATTATGTTTTCTACATGAATCTTAATGTTTTTCCATGGTTGACTTGTCTAAACCAAGTGGCCATAGTTCACAATGCAACATGATTCTGAACATAGAATATACATTATTACTGTGTCACATCTTGGACATTGTCACAATGTTGCATAACCCTGAAATAATTTGGCAATATGACATAACCCTCGATGAACCCAACATTTCAAGGTAACCCTTAATAAACATCACAATGATACATATGTTTTTATGAACACCGTATGTTACATTATTTAAACCACATGTATTAAAAATGATTATTGTAGTAGCTTTTGCTTAATCTTCAACTTCATTTCATTCAGCCACTTGGTATGCTGCTCTACCGTTTTCATCAGCGATTCATTTCCACCTCTTTCTTTCTCCATCCGTTTTTCTTTTATGTTTTGGTTTACTGTTTCAATCGACAATTCGTTTCACTAGTCACTTTCAAATCCCAATGCTTTGTCGGCTAAAACCAATCGCCCACCGTTTCACATATTATGACCTAGCTGCATCATTTCACATACTCCAAGAACGTGAATTCAAAGACGAGATGGAGTTTCTGGTCATTAAAATGAATGATAAATGCAACCTCAATTCAAAGAGGCGCTCAAGTTTTCTTCTACCTCTTGCAATCTTCTTAGAGTGTGTCGAATGCATAAATATACCGAACAAGATTTCAAACAAGGGTTGGAGGTTTGGGGATCGATTCCATCTGCCTGCATTTTCCATACTTTAGGTATTCCTGGCATTCATTTTCACAAAGATTTTGAGGATGCTACCGATCATGAGGCGTCCAGGTTTAGGTTTCTAGATCTGAAATTGCAGTACATCCACACCCTACACACTACAGTAAACCGATAAATTAAGAAATGGTAAGTATGCCTCGAGTGTGTTGTGCATTACCTGGAGGCGGCTGCTGCATCGAGCGGTGAAACCCTTGTCTTGTGTGGTTGTTATTGCGCTCGACTTTCGGTGTTTCCTTTTGTGAGACACACTGATCTTTGAGGACCATAGCCATTCAATTGGAGGATAGCTTTGTCCACGCTGTCTAGGTCTGCAAACTCCACGTAGGCATAACCTTGTGGGTTTCCGAACTTGTTTGTAGGAATTGTGATGTCGTTCACAGTCCCGCGGCACTCAAAATATGTCTTGAGATCTTGTCTTGTGTTGTGCACCAATGGTCCACATTGTCTAAGTAAACTGAATTCTCCAACTTCTCCTTGTTGAATAGGCATCGCCTCCTCTTAGAAATGCACCTTAGTCCGTGTGTTCCCTGAATTCATCCCCATGTCAACCAAGATCAATCAAGCTAATCAACACTATTAGTGCAGTACAGCACAAGATCTCAAGCCACATTTTGAGTGCTGTGGGACTGTGAACCACGTCGCAATTTGTACAAACGAGTTTGGCAACCCACAAGGGTATGCCTACGTGGAGTTATGAAATCTAGACAGCATAGACAAAGCTATCCTCTAGTTGAATGGCTTTCGTCCTTATATGGTTCACAAGCCAAGCGTTTCACCGCTCCGTGCAGCAGCCTTATCCAGCTAATTCCAGAAGATTTTCCTAAAGAGATTATCAATTGAAACATGTGATTGTTATATGGATATTTTTTTACTATATGTATGCCTCACTTTATTATTAAGGCAGGCAACTAATTGGATTATATTTAAATGATGTTGGGCACTCACTGCTATATCAATCTTACTCATTTGATTGAAGGTATATTTATTTATTTAAATTCACTTTATATGTATATATATATGTTGTAGCTTTTATCGTAAGCCGAAATTCGATTATATTTAAATGAGGTCAGCCACTGAGTCCTATCTCAATCTTACTCTTTACTCTTTTGATTAAAGGTATATTTATTTATTTATTTAGATTACTTTTTATATATTTTATTTTTTGTTGTAGCTTTTACCAGTAGGTTTAAGCCCCTTTTTTATATAAATTGTCATGTTAGGTTTAAACAGCTTTATATATATATATATGGTTTTTTAATATATATGATTAAACCACAACGAGAACCATTTTTAAAAGTAATAAGTAAAATAAAAATGATTAAAATTTTATTTTATTAATATATTTACACATTGGATTAAACTTTTATATATATATATATATCTAAAATTAATGTGGGTGACTTGTTAGGTTTAAAAAGTTTTTCATATATATACTATGCATTGTTTAATGTATATGTTGACTAAAACGTTATACAATCTCTTTTTATTGTTTAAAATGTTTTTAAATTTGTTTAAATATAAACTTGGTAAAAACACAGAAGTTTGAGCTTCAAACTCTTCACTAGAGCTGCAAACAACAAAATCCCCATAGGGATCCGCATTTTGTAGTATTTCTACGGTCGTCAAAAGTTGCTTAAGCTTTTGAAAACTTTCCTCGCACTTGGTTGTCCATAAGAACTTATTTGCCTTTTTTTGCAAAGCAGTCATGGGATAAGCTATTCTCGAGAAGTTCTCAATGAACATTCGATAATATACGGTTAATCCCAAAAAAGATCTAATGTCGGTGACACTAGTAGGGGTAGGCCAATCCTCTATGGCTTTAATCTTTTCCAGGTCCACAGATATCCCCGTCTCGGAGAGGATGTGACCCAAGTATTGTCCCTGTGGTTTGTAAAAATCACATTTACTAAACTTGGCATTGAGCTGGTGTTCTCGTAACACCTGTAACACTATGCGAAGGTGTTCCTCGTGCTCCTATTTACCATGGGGGCTTCACTTGTTTACCAATATCCTATCACGTTAGTTCATATTGCGGGTTTTAAAATTATCAAAAATTGAACCAATATATTGCAGTTATTGGGGGGATGGGGGGTTTAAGGTGGGGGTGGGTAGGTTGGTTTATAAGGATTGAGGTATAAAAAGGGGTAGGGAGGAGGTTTTAAGTATTGGGAGGGGGTTTCAACAAAAAGAGTTTGGGTCAATATCTCTCAAAATTAAGGGCATTCTTTAATATCCCACGATTGCACGTGCTATGTGAGAGGTTCACTAAGTGAAGTCCCCATGCTATTTACTCTTAGAGTAAACTAGGATGTCGTCTATAAAGACCAAAAAAAAATTATCCAGATATTTACTGAATATATTGTTCATCATACACATAACGTTCATGGGTGCATTGGTCAACCCGTATGGCATTACTACAAACTCGTAGTGCCCGTACCTTGTACGAAAGGCGGTTTCGTTAATATCATCGTCGTGAATCCATACCTGATGGTACCTGGATTGATGGTCAATATTTGAAAAGATCTTGGCTCCTCCTACTTGATCGAACAAGTCATCGATCCTAAGGAGTGGGTATCGGATCTTGATAGTCATTTTGTTAAGCTGACGGTAATCAATGCACATTCGCATCGTACCATCCTTCTTTTTCATGAAAAGTGTCGGCGCTCCCCAAGGGGACACACTTGGTCATATATATCCTTTCTCTATCAATTCCTGTAACTACATTTTTAGTTCCACCAACTCAGGTGCACTCATGCGGTAAGGGGCTTTTGAAGTCGGAACTGACCGTGGTGTCAATTCTATGGAAAAGTCTAGGTCTCGTTTTGGAGGTAATCCTGGGATCTCCTCAGGAAATACATCCTTTGAATTCTAGGTGATTCCATGAAGATGGGTAACACTTTTTGGCCAAATTTGGCGATGAAAACCTGATTTTTTACTCATGTACTAGAGAGAAGCCCTGAAAACGCATATATGCCATGTGAATTTTGACTTGCAGTAAAAAAACAAATTGTAGAATATTATGTTGGCTTCATAGTGATATTTTTTTAAAAATATTTCGATGTCATTTAATGTGTGAATTTTTGCATTTAATGAACTGTGTGACCTTAAAAATTTGAAGAAGCTAATAAGTGGCTCGTGTCCACGTAGACTAATTCAATCTTGCATTAATAATTTTAAAAAAATAAATATATGAGCATGATCTACATAAAATGCAGTGTGATGTGCATATTTTTTTGTTAATTTTTTTCGCATTATACAGTTATTTATTATGTTTCGAAAGTGACCACATTCGATTTCAGCATCGTTTTAAACACATATTTGTCCACATAAAGGAATTTTTTCTATTTTTTCAAAAATAGAAAAACCAAAGATACCCTTTTCAAGAGGACACGTTGATATGTGATGTGTGCATTTTTAAGAATTTTTTGGCTGTGTATTTTTAACTCTGCGGATTTTTCTTTGAGCTGCTTCGAAGTTGCAGTGTGGTTTTCTAAGTATAAGTTTTAGAAGTAATTAAAAAATAAATATCATATGAATGCCAAAATGCGTGTATGATACGTCAATGGATAGAAGATTCGTTGGTGAATCTATCGGTATCAACTCCGCTCAGTTATGTGCTAGGAATGGCAGGGTTTACACCTCTGCAAGGCACAGGAAATTTTCCATTTGTTTGAATGGGGGCTAAGTCTGTTTTTTTAAGCCCTCGACCGAGGTATTTAAATACCTCGGTCGAGGGTTCTTAAAGCCCGCAATACCTCGGTCGAGGGATTAACAAGCCCTCGGTCGAGATATTAAGACCTCGGTCGAGGGCTTAACAAGACCTCGACCGAGGTGCATTTTTCTGTTTTTGCCGAAATGCTCTTGCCAAAAAGTGTTACCCAGGTCCGTGGAATCACCCTTCTACAAGAAGTGGAAATTCCTCTATGTGTTGTTCTCTCTTAGCCTCTATGTCTTGGATATTTACTGCAAACAACTTGCAGCCTTTCCTAAAGCACTTTTTTTCTTGTAAGGCAGATATCTGCCTTACAGAAACTTTCTTCGGTATGCCTTGAATCTTTACTTGATTCCTTTGGCTATATGTACACAATATTGAATTGTGTAAGCAATCGAACATGACATGGTGTTGTTCTAACCAGTCCATGCCAATAAGTATATCATATGATCCTTAAGGTAGGATGTTCAGGTTTACTTTCATAGGAAAACCATTCAGGTTTACCTCACAATCTTTAACTATTTTCGAAACCTTCTATTTTGTACCTGTGGCTAATTGTACCAGCCAAGGTTTATCATGTTTTACTTTGCCTAGTTTACATACATCAACAATTTTAGGCAATACGTAGCTCTGGCAACCACTGGGGTCAATCAGTATTGAAATAGAAGTGTTCAAGATCTTACCTTCTATCTCAACCATGGTAGCTTGATGGTCTGCTTGTCGACCATCCAAGGCTACATAAATTCGTGGTGTTCTAGCTATGTCCTCTACCGTTGATTCTTCCTGTAAGTTGTGTAAGACCCCATTGGTCTTATTCTTACAGTCCCGAGAATATCAAGGCTCTTGGCATTTCCAACATTTAATTTGTAGTGGGGAAACATTGGCTCCCCCATTTGTTCCTGGCTTGTTAGCATTTGGAGCTAGTACATATGGCTTTGTATCTGATTTGTTGAAGTTCTTATTGGCTGGAAAATTGTTGTTCTATTTTCTGTACGATGGTGGGTTAAAACCCAGTTTGCGTTTGTCAGAGAAGTTTTTAGACCTATCTATGTTTATGTTTAGGTTCTCTTGCCTTAGCTTCCCATGCTCATAGCAAAGGCTAGATTTGTGCAATGTGGTGTCCAAGGTTTTAAGCATGTAAAACTCAATCCTTTCCCAAAAGTTGGGAGGAAGACATCCTAAAAACTGTTGGATTTTTACCTTCTCGTCCTTGATGTATGGCACATAATGTAACAGATTTAAAAATCTGCTAATAAAAGCATCCATAGTCATGGATCCCATACGTAACTCATGAAACTCTTTCACCTTTCTGTCGAAGAATCTTTCCGACATATGTTTTTCTTGAAAAATATTGAGGAAATTACTTCAGCGTATTTCTCTTACCTTATCTTCCTTGGAATGCTTCAAATCTCTCCACCATCTAGTCGCTTTGTCGTTTAAGTTATAAATGGATAGACGAGCTTTCATCTTGCTAGAATAGTTATGGGCTCGAAAATATTTTCTTGTACCCAACAACCACTCTTTAGCTTTTGTCCCTATGTTCGTCTCTCCTTCATATGTTGGGGCTCTTATTTTTCTGAACTCCCCCTTGAGATTTTCGACGTTTCTTTGTTTCTTTCTGCATGGAGAGAGAGAGTCATCACTGGAAGGAATGTGATAATATCCTTCTGGAGGTTTAGGGGTATGTTCCTCTTTTCCTTCTTCTCTTGGGTTGCTGGCCCATTTATGATAAGGTTCCTTCTTGAACATGTTTGTGGAATGAGTGGGTTTTCCCTGCGGGATTCCTCCCGTCATGTTTCGCAACAATGCTTCATAAATTGCTTGTTGTTCCTTTCTTTCATTCAGATTATCATCTCTGAAACTTTGCAAGTCTACTTGAAGACTTTGTATGGCTTTCATAATATCAGAATTCAGTTCCACCACCAATTATGCTTCCATGGTGAGGGTATTCAACTTCCCTTGTCGGTTGTTATCTTCTTCAGTGTTCATGATCTGAACTGTTCTTTTAAAATCCTGAAATTGAAAATTTTTAATAACACGAAAAATTTATGTTAGTTAACAAAATTTAAAACATACTTTATTTTCCTTGCAATGAATGTCGGGTACGCCCATTTGATCTCTTAGTGTTGAAACTGGGCTCTGGTACCACTTGTGATGTCCCCAAAAATTGAAAATTAAAAAAAAAATATTAGGCTAGTAAAATCTACCTGTGGTGGACATTATTTGAACTTGTGCAAAATGTATCGTACTTTGTTTACTATACTATAAAGCCATAAGTTTTTCTTACATTCTACTTTCATATTTCTTGATGTGGTTATTTAATGTATACTTTTGTTGTTGTGATGTTGCTTACTATCTTGATCTTATGGTTATGAATTTACATGTATGTTAGTTAATTCGATTACATACTCATTGATTATAACATTTGATTATTTGTCGTGTAAACAATTCTGACTTAAATTTGTTATTGGAAAAAGGGGTGGAGTGGCAGGACTAGTTTCCCTTGTAACACCTGAGAGGTAATTGTTTTATACTTGTTATGTCGGGCTTACTTAGTTCTTATGAACTAATGCATTTCTTCCCATTTTACGTGCAGGTGCACTTGGTGAAAGAAACTGCTCCTAAAAGTTGAACAGGCCATGTTGTTTGTTTCGTCACTAGTACTCAGTTTTATAGATCTATCTTAGTGAAGGTTGTTGGATGATACTTATACCAGACTGTATGGTTTACTAGGCTATGTTGCACTAGTTGTTATTGTTATTCTTATGAACTTTATGTTATTGGCTGGGTCACCACTACACTTATTATTTAAGTGGCGCATACTTATTATGGTCTAGAGACTTATGACTTTGTTCATGCTCTAACATAGTTTTAGTGTATGGTTTTAATAGTTGGTATATGATTGTAAAAGCCTTGGCCTATAGTTCTCCATGGAATATTTCATATGCCATGGACTTATGGCTTAAACCCTATACAATTCGATGTATATTTTACATGGCATATTGATCAATACTTAGCTTTGTGTTTTAAAGAGTGATATAAACTATACAACGTGGGTTTCGATTTGGGTTGATGGAGGCCAAGGCGGCGGCATTAATGTGCATTGAAATGTGTGGGCCTCAAGCTTAGGGCTTGGTTCGTGGTTCGTGGATAGCTCTATGGAAAAAACCATACCCATTCAGTTAAGCCTATTGTAACAAGTATTTAACTTGTTCCCTCATTTGCTTAGTTGTTGTGGCAGAGTTATTTCTTGTCGTGGGTTTGAATGCTTGGCTCTGGTTTCTAATGGTTGTGTTTTGGGAAGGGGTCTATCTGTAATAAGCATCATGGATGCGTTAGGACTTCAGGTTTTTACTTGTGGGGTTTTAGTTCCTTTTGGCTAGAACTTTAATGTAATTGGATTTGGTAAATGGGAACTCTGTGTGGAAAATGTGACTGGGTGCATCTCAACTAGATCTGTGCAATGTAAATAAGTTTATATTATGGGCAATGGTGGCAGCACCATTGCTGGCAATGGTGAAAGGCCGAGGTGAAAAGACTGTGTGAATCTTTAATGGTTTTGATAATGATTATGTTTATATAGTTAGCATTTGCTGTGTCTATTTCATGGTTAGCATTCTTCTTCGTTGCACTGTGTGGATTCACAATTATTGTTTTAAGTTCATTGTATGAAATCGTTACTGTTTTGTTGGTCGTTGGAGCCATGCCATGAAGGGCAATGGCGTTCCTGCCATTTACACTACGACTGTGTAGTTAGATGAATGGATTGTTGTTATTATATGTACTGTGTGTAATTAAAACCATTGTTTGAATTATTGTATGTATAAACATTGACAACATTGTTGGATTTGGGGGCCATGCCATATGTGGCATTGGCGTTCCTGCCATTTGAGCTACGATAGTAATTGGAGATCTGCATTATCGTTTTTATGGATGAAACTTGTTTTATGGATAAATATTTATGTTTGAGATGTAAGAGTTGTGATAGGGTATAACCCTTCAATGGGTGTCGTTTCTATTCTCCTAACGTTGACAGGGTTGCGTTAATGGTTAAGGGCTTTGTTAAAAGATAGGGCTGAGGGCCATAGTTACAATGGGTAATTTTATTGGGTATTTTGACCTCTTGTAAGAGATTTGAAGCTTTTAATTTATATCCTGTGTATAAATATATATATAGCGTGGCTTGAATAGTGAAACGCTTCAGCGTGAGATAGAAAAATAATAATGAAATCCTACAGGATTCGTCACGATGACTTGTAAATAAACAGACCCTACATGAATTGATCCCGAGTCGTTTATGGTTGTGAGGGTTTATAAATGTATGGATTCGATTTGGGCAAAACGCCTACAGGAATTGATCAGGTGACCTCTGTTTAATTATATTTATGTTTTTAATGCAGGATGTACGTAGTATTATGGTTTATTTATTATGTTGGAGCTTTCGTTTATGGCATGTTATTCTTATAATGTAGCTTGTAAGTATTTAAATGGTTTGGCTTATTATACCTACAATGGATTTATTGTGTTGATAGTTTCTTTAATGCATACGATTTCATGGATGTAGTTGGTATAATACATATATGGATTTATGTGGATTATTTTTTATATTCTCAGGCCAATAGATGGTCTCGATGTTTGGATTGTAGATTCGACTTATGAGTTATTTGGTTAATGGAAAATGATATTGTTTAACCTTGGTTCTTGGTAGAAATAATTACAGACCTGAGAGGTCTCCGTTTGTTTTATTTTAGCTTTAATACTTTGTATTGATGAATATTCTTAATTATAGAATAATATGTTTATAATATTGCTTAATTAGAATACAGTTCTGTTTACTATACTTTCGTTAACTGTGTTTTATAATTATGTTTTGTTTATAGCTTAACCGGAATTAGTCTATTATTCCTAATTATAGTTCTGCTGGCAATATGAAATCTTCAAGTAGAGTTCACAGGTAAATAAACATATAGGCATTGTTAGAGTAATTCCTAGCTTTTAGAAAAGCAAGGTTTAAGCTGTAAATAAATGCAGAACTAAGTATAGCAAAAATAAACCCTAAATATTTCTTAAACATGAATTAATTTACAAACATAGGGTTTGTAAATTAAATGTAAACCCTTAAATATTTTGACAGGAAAACAATTGTAAACATAAAGTTAGAAATATAACCTAAACACTTCCATATTCTAACCAAAAATTATACTAGATAATAAAATAGGAAGTCAAGAACCTCATACCTGAAAAGTGAAGTTATTCCAATGGTTGAAATCTGCACACTCAATTACCCAGCATTAACAATTCATAGGCAAATCTGACCTCTATATAGATGACCGAATCACTTGGGAACTACCACGTTCCACCCAACCATGACCTGGAATCGTTCTTGGTTTTAATCCGAATCCCTCCGAGCTGGTTCCAACATGCAAGTAGCTTAGAGCTCCTAAGGTAAGGCTTCCCTAACTCGGATATCAAGTATGAATCAGTTCTCATTTTTTCTCTCAGGAAAATGTTCTCTAAGAACTCTCTTGAGAATAATCAGGAAAAATAATGACTCCAAAAAGATGGAAGAGATCCCCAAGCCTCTCTTTGGCTTGGAACTTTATATACATACTTTTCCGTCAAAGGGGCATTTAAATCAAGAATCATTTGATTTCTTGATTTAAGCCTTTTTATTTAATTTAGGTACTTTTTAATATTTTAACTTAGGAACTTTTAACTAGTTCCTAATTGGACTTTTGTAGGTATTATAATATTTAGTTTTCTTTTAGTAATAATAATAATAGATGGATTTTTTCCTTCTTTCCTACATTATTAATATTATTACTATGCTTACTCTTTATACATACCATGTATAAAATATATAATAATATATTATTTGTTAACATTTGTCTTATGATGCTTTCTTTATTAAGGTCATCAGGTAGGTGGTTAGGTCTACTATGCTAGGCAACTCTAAACATCCTTGCATGTTGGATTCCCTCTTATAACATGGTAGTTCTTCGGTATTTGATGAGATACAGAAATTCAAAATTTCATTTAATCGCTTATAAATAAGTCAGATGAGATCAATATTTTACTCGAGTCGTTTTCACTCAAAATCATTAATTATTTTCAATAACTCCTAGCGCTTATCCAAAGCCCATACTCATCGCTAAAACCAGGGAGTTACAAACTTAGTGCAATTCCGGAGCTCCTCGCTCAACACTAATGCTAGGATGTACTTGTAGGATACACCTAGGGATACAATGGTCAAGGATCCGATGTTCCAGAGCTTATTCTCAACATCAACATGGAAGGCTCCAGGGCTTATGCCCAACACTTCCAATTTATCTTTTCATGTGTTCCAGAGCTTCATGCTTAACACAAATTTCTCAAAACTCATGTTCTCTGGAGCTTCTCACTCAACACAAATATAAGTACTCATGTGCTCCAGAGCTTGTTAGTCAACACAAAACATCAATTTATCCNCAATTGGCTTACGCCCAGTATATCAAACAGATCATCATGTTCATATGAAGTGCGGTCCTAGACCCAATATATCAACATAAAATATCAAAGTAACATCAAAATCAATGGGGCTCATGCCCATAAGTGTTAGGTCCAAAATTCCGGATATTACAGTAATACGAAAAATACAAGTCTCTAATAAAGTTAGAGGCAACATGTGTAAACTAATAAGCATTGATTGACAATACTTTGCAAACTAGCACAAAGAAAAATTGTTAACAATTTATAAGAGAAAGGAAAACAATGTCTATAATTATAATGGGGAAAGTGACAATGACTTCTTTGAAATAAATGATGTTTAGTGCTATGCACTATGTGCTAGAAGTGTCGCAAGTAATAAAAAAAATTAACGATTTAAATCTATTTTGTTTAGTTAGTTAAAATTTTGCTTATGTTACATAATTTTAATATTCTTTCATTAATATCTATATTTTATACTCTTTATTCAATTTTATTTATTTTATTTTATCTTATATGATTGATGCAGTCATTAGGAGGCCTCATTTTCTAAAGATTCGTGGAAATTTCAGATTTAAAATGAACTTGAACAAAATAAAATGATCTTCATTTTCTAAAGATTGGTGGAAATTTCTGGTCTAAAATGGACTTGAATTTTCTGGTATAACATGGACTTGAGAAAAATATAAAAATGTTTGTTTTTAACTTATATGATATAATATTATGATGTCAACCCTATGGCTGAATAGTGTTGGAGAGAAATAACTATTTTTTCACATTTTTTAAATCTATGTCTTTATATAGGTGTATTAAAACCATCATGCATAGGGATTGGTTCGATGCAAAATTAAAATTTGCATTCATAGATTACTCATAAGTGATTCCTTTTGTAAACTTGTTAGAAGATAAACTAAAAAAATATTCAAAATGTGTTTTTAGAAAATAAAAACACATATGTTCATCTTGCCTTGTGATATTTTTAATGTATTATAAATATCAATTATGGATATTTGTTAGATTTGAAATAAAAAATTTCAATTTTTACATAACAAAAAATCATTTTTAAATTAAATTCAGTTTTAGTTTTATATTAAATATATAAGTGACAAAAAAATCATTATTTTTCTTTAAACCCTTCATAATTCATGTTGCACTATTAAAATATTAATAATTTCATTTGAAACAATAAATTTCTTCTCATAACAAAACTAAACAAGAAAAACACAATCATTAAAATATAAACGGATATGGATATGTATAATTAGTGTAATAGTTTGGGATGTTTTCAAAATAACATTGGAGATGTTAGGTCTTATTCATATTTTTACCCTACATAGTATGTGTGTCCTATAACAAATGGATGTAAGCAAAAAAAATGGTCAGTATCATCAATTTGTGTAAAAAAAGATCAGACCTTTAAGTCAATCCTTATTAAGTAGATGTTTAGTTTGTTATGAAAATGAATGAAACTAATTTCAAATTGTTAGAAATTTACCCAAATATCCCTTGACAAGTTAGCGAGTTCCCTTGATAATAAAAAAATCATTGAGAATATTTTCTAATTGTTCCTTCCCTTTCAAATATCCCTTGACAAGTTAGCGAGTTCCCTTGATAACTTAGCATATTTATGTGCATTGTACATGGTTAATTATTATGATTTCTCCTTTTCTGCCACTAAGACATGTGGATCAGTATCGTGATTAAAATGGCATGATGCAAAATTTTGCAAATTGTTGTATCTGGTGACGATTTCAGTTTTGATTACCAATTAAAAAGGTATATTCAATATTTGACAACATTATTTTGTATTATATCTTCTAAACTATGGATTTTGCATTAAGTTTATTTATTTTTAAATTTTTTACTAACTATATCATCACACGGTTTACATGTTTTTCTTTTCACTCAACACCACACATCATAATTTGGGTGGAAAAAATAATATTTGTGACAAAAATATTTTATAGATAGAAATCGTATACTTTTAAATGGCAGATATTTATGTTCAACAATATTTATTTCAATTAAGGGTTGTTGTTCTTTTCTAATATAATTCAATAATTATATTAAATAGTTAACTTACTATTTCATTGCAATTATCACAAATATTCATTTGATTAAGAGATTTGAGAAATTAATATCACCTAAAATATCCAAAAATGTTTTCAATATAGGTTTGACATAATTAGAAAAATCCACTAATGGAACATTTTTTTACTTTCTACGCTTATCATTTACTAATTAAAATGGTGGATTGATTTTGATTGCTTGTTGCATGATTTGGTAATTATATAGAAAATGTGTGACTTCTAAAGGGAAACATCATTACTACCAACTATTGTTGTAGTAGTTGTGTGAGGCACATCCTCACAAGTCAACCCCAGAAGAATTTTCCAGAAGACAAGTTTACACACACAAGAAGACAAGTCGACCCCAATGAAAAATTAAATTGCCAACAACACAAAGTATAAATAAAAGGTGCCTCACTTCATTTTGACAACAATCATTCAAGCAAGTTCACTCAAGTGGAGGAAGAAGTTCGCTACTACTATTAAGAGACTCTTTTGGGGGTTCAACATCTTTAGAGAAGTTTCTCTTATCTTTTATTGCAGTTTATGCTATACTGTATGGATGTACATCAATATCTATTGGAAGGTGTGAACTTAAGGGAGAAAATAGTTTGGTATATGGTTGGGAGGTGATAGATCATCACCATGGTTAAATGAGGTCTACATTTATTATCATTTATGTGCTTTGGAATTATTTTAGTGATCTTATTATTGTTATGATACTATCTTCATAAAATATAACATGGTATCAGATCAATGCTAAAAGAAGCAATTGCCAAAAACTAGGTCTCCATATTTTGGAGTGTTTTCAACCTCAGATTGTCTTGAAAGGAGCATAGAGAAACTCCCCCTAGGAGGGCATATATTTCTATGGAGGAAAAATTCAGTTTGGTGAAATTTCAATTTTTTTACCTAACACTATCGGGGTCAAGACCTAGGGATCCTTGGATCTAGCCCTTATGTCCACAAATTTTCCTCAATTTTACCTTGATCCAACTTCCCTTCGTTGGGTGCAATTATCTATGGATTCAAATTTCCAAGTATCCATACTTCATCTTTGACCTAGCCTTTGCTAGGGTTTATGAAGCAGTTCTTCAAGTTGAAGTCAAGAAGATCGACATGAAGGGTGGACTTAGACTTGATGGGGTTTCTAAGTCTAGGATTCCCATTAAGAGTGTTGATGAAGAAGCTTCATACAAGAAGTTAAGGAACAATAATCATGTACATAATTCTTCTTCATCTTAGCTCTCTCAGGTACTGTTCCCACCACTAGTGATACTTAATCGATAGATAGTGGTGCATCCAGACATATGACAAGATATAAGGAGAATCTTTCATACTTGATTGAGATAAAGTCCCATATTCGAGTGGTACTTGGAGATGATGCTAGATACACTTTGAAGGGATCAAGGGCTACCTCTCTCCGGCTAGATTCTAGTGATACAATACATTTTAGTGATGTATTATATGTTCCTAGGATGAAAAGGAATCTTGTCTCCATATCATCTTTGGAGGACAAGGGTTACAAATTCGCATTTTCTTATGGGAAGGTTCTTGCATGACATAAGGAATCTAGCATGGATTCAACTCGTTTGATTGGTGTTCAAGAGGATAGATTATACAGGTTGAGTACACAACTAGTTCAGGAACCGGTACATGATTCTACTAGTTTGGGTGAACTATGTCACTGAAGACTCGCTCATCTTTTCTTGGGGTTTATGCTACTACTGTATGGATGTACATCAATCTCTATTGGAAGGTGTGAGCTCAAGGGAGAAAATATTTTGGTCTATGGTTGGGATGTGATAGATCATCACTGTGGTTAAATGAGATATACATTTACTATTATTTATGTGCTTTGGAATTCTTTTAGTGATCCTATTATTGTTATGATACTATATTCATAAAATATAACATGTATCATATCAGTGCTAAAAGAAGCAATTTCCAGAAACTAGGGCTCCACATTTTGGAGTGTTTTCAACCTCAGATTGTCTTGAAAGGAGCATAGAGAAACTCTCCCTAGGAGGGCGTATATTTCTGTGGAGGCCAAATTCAGCTTGGTGAAGTTTCATTTGTTGACCAAATATTGTTCGGGTCAAGACCTAGGGATTCTTGGATCTAGCTCTTATGTCCACAATTTTTCCTCAATTTTACCATGATCCAACTTTCCTTGGTATGGTGAAATTATCTATGGATTCAAATTTCCAAGTATCCATACTTTATCTTTGACCTAGCCTCTTCTAGGGTTTATGAAGTGTTTCTTCAGGTTAAAGTCAAGAAGATCGACATGAAGGGTGGACTTAGACATGACGGGGCTTCCAAGTCTATGCTTCCCATTAAGAGTGTTGATGAATAAACTTCACACAAGAAGTTAAGGAATAATAATCATACATAATTCTTCTTCATCTCAGCTCTCTCAGGTACTGTTCCCACCACTAGTGATACTTGATTGATATATAGTGGTGCATCCATACATATGACAAGCCACAAGGATAGTCTTTCATACTTTATTGAGAAAGAGTCCCATATTCGAGTGGTGCTTGGAGATGATGCTAGATATACTTCGAAGGGATCGGGGGCTACCTCTCTCCGATTAGAGTCTAGTGATACACTACATTTGAGTGATGTATTATATGTTCCTAGGATGAAAAGGAATCTTGTCTCATATCAGCTTTGAAGGACAAGGGTTACAAAGTCGCATTTTATGATGGGAAGGTTCTTGCATGGCACAAGGAATCTAACATGGATTCAACTTGTGTGATTGGTGTTCGAGAGGATAGCTTATACATGTTGAGTATGCAACTAGTTCAGGCGTTGGTACATTATTATACTAGTTTAGGTGAGCTATGGAACCAGAGACTCACTCATATACATTATAAATCTCTTCCAACATTTAGGACGATGGTGAAGGGACTTCCAGTACTCAACATACATCGTGATCTAGTTTGTAGAGGATGTTCTCTTGGCAATAATGCCTAGAGATCTTTTTTGAGTAGCGAGAGCAGGTCCAAGGGGATTATGGATCTAGTGCATTATGGCTTGTGCATACCCATGAATTTTTCTTCATTGGGTGGATATCACTACTATGTGATTTATGCAAGGAAGGAGGGATTAAGAGGGAGTACATAGTTCCCTACAACCCTCAGCAAAACGGCGTTGCTGAAAGGAAGAACAAAAATATTATTGAGGAATCCAAGGACATGATACATGATCAGAGTCTGCCTATGTTCTTACGGGGAGAATATTATAGTGCATAACCAGAGTCCGCATAAGATCTTGAAGAACATGACTCCAAAATAATCCTTCACAGGTGTGAAGCCATAAGTAGGTCACTTACGTATCTTTGGTTGTCCAGTCTACATTAATGTTCCCAAATAAAAAAGGACAAAGTTAGAACCTTCAGGAAAGAAGGGAACATTTATGAGATATAGTGATTCTTCAAATTCTTACAGTATTTACATCCCAGGATTAAGGAAGATTGAAGTTAGCAGAGATGTCTCCTTCGAAAAGGAGATGGCCTTCAGAAAGGAAAGAGGATTATATATGGAGATTAATGATGAGGAGCCTATAGATCTGAAGGAGATGATGTCATTTCCCCCTCCAAAGCTTCAGAGGGAGTTATTTGAGAAAGTTGAGTCAGTCAATCCCATTGATCCAATAGAGCTAGTTGATGTTCCCGAGACACTACAGTTGGTCAAAAGAGGCCTAGATGGGCACAACATATATTACGGGATGTAGAGGGGCATGAATATCCCCTTGGTACCTTCCAAGAATGAAAAATACCTCAGAGATTCTCGAGCTATGTAGTATTGATGAGCCACATCATTGATTCATAACCCACCAACTATGAGGAGGCTTCCAGCCAGTAGGTATGGAAGGATGCCATGATGGAAGAATACCAATCCATCATGAAGAATGATGTGTGGGAGGTTGTGTTGAAACCTGAGGGGAAGTTAGTAGTGACTTTCAAGTGGATTTACAATATCAAGCATAGATAATATGGAAGTGCTGAGAAGCATAAGGCTACATTTGTGTCTAAAGGATTCTCTCAAAAAGAGGGAGTTCACTATGAGAAGAAATTTTCTCCCATGGCTCGATACACTTCCACAGGAATATTATTGCTATTTCTTCAGCTATGGGATGGAAGCTACATCAATTGGATGTGAAAACTTCCTTCCTCAATGATGTGATTGAGGAAGAGGTATATATCGATCATCCAGAGGGATTTTTGATCCATGGGAAGGATTCCTATGTATGCAGGTTAAACAATGCCTTATATTGCCTCAAGCAAGCACCGCATGCTTGATATGCTCAAATAAATGGATATCTAGTGAGCTTGGGATTCGCCAAGAGTGATGTAGACCCCAACCTTTACTACAAGGTTGTGTATGGTGAGCCACTAATTTTTGTACTCTATGTTGATGATCTGTTTCTCACCGAAAATGAGAAACTTATTGTATGGTGTAAGGAGAAGTTATCCTCTAAGTTTGAAATGAAGGATCTTGGATTGATGCATTACTTCTTAGGATTAGAAGTATGGTAGATGCATGATGACATTTTCCCAAGCCAAGGAAAGTACATCATCAATATATTGAGGAGATTTGGGATGTTGGATTGTAAGTCCATGGCCACAATGATGGATGTGAATCTGAAGAAGCTGAGATATTTTGCTTCTGATTCACATTTGATTAACCCCACTATGTATCGTCGGTTGATTGGATCATTGATGTATTTGGTCAACACTAGACCGAATATATTCTTTTCATTAGGTATCATCATCCAATTCATGTGTGAGCCGATACAAATACATTAGGTTGTTGCAAAACATGTGTTGAGATATTTGCATGGAACTATTGGATATGGCCTCAAATATGCTTTAGGTGGTGACTTGAGATTATAGGGACTTTCCAATTCTAATTGGGTCTGGAGCATTGTGGATAGGAAGAGCACCTCTGGCTGTTGCTTCAATATAGAATCTATCATGATTTCCTAGTGCAACAGGAAGTAGCACTCAGTACTGCACAGTCCAAGTATATTGTTGTATGTGTTGCAGCTCGAGAAGTTATGTGGCTTTGCAAACTTCTTGCAAGATTGGTTGGCCAGACTCTAGAGACAACATTGATTCACTATGACAACCAGAGTTATGTGAATCTGGTATGCCACAACAAGTCAAAGCATATTGAGAGTCAGTATCACTATATTCGTGATGTGGTGTAGAGAGGTGTGGTCGAGCTATAGTATGTCCCAATAGATGACCAAACTGTATAAATTCTTACCAAGTCACTTCCCAAGATAAATTTTGCATACTTTCATGAACGACTTGGTGTGGTAGAGAATGTATCCCTCATTGAGAGGGAAGGTTGACTTTGCTCCCAAACACTCTAAGATGGTGTGGGGAGGTTGGTTCCATGATTATATCCCTTGCTAAGAGGGAAGGATCAGTTATGTGGTGGACTCATTGTCATGTGTGGCCTGTGGTTATGTGTGGACCAACATGAGTTCTATGTGGACTCCTTGTCCTATGTGAAATGTGGTTTTGTGTGGACCGATATGAGTTATGTGTGGACTCATGAGTTCTTGAGTTCTGTGTGGACTCCTTGTCTTATGTGGACTCCTAAGTTTTGTGTGGACTATTTGTCCTGTGTAGACTATGGTTCTATTTGGACCAATATGAGTTCTTTTGGACTCCTGATTTCTGTGTGAAAATTTTGGTGCATGTTCCCCGAGGGACGGGATTGAGCTGAGGCACAATGAGTTGGTGCATATTCCTCGATGGACTGGGTTGAGTTGAGGCAAGTTCTCGATGGAATAGGTAAATTTGATACATGTGGACACTTCTCGATGGACTAATATTGTGTTGGAATACCTTCCTTATGATATAGAAATGTTCAAGATAGTCATGATGTACTAATGATATCTAAATGTGTTCCAGTATGATGATGTACTAATGATATCTAAATGTGTTCCAGTATGATGATGTACTAATGATGGATAAATGGGAGTGTTATTGTAGTAGTAACTACATGATGTACTATTGTTGTAGTAGTAACTGCATGATGTACTAATGTTCAAGATAGTCGTGATGTACTAATGATGGCTAAGAGGGAGTGGTGTTGTAGTAACTGCGTGAGGAATGTCCTCACAAGTCGATCCCAGAAGATAAGTTTACACACACAAGAAGACAAGTTGGCCCAAGTAAAGAAGACAACTAGATCCCAGTAAAGAAGACAAATCAACCCCAATGAAAAATTAAATTTCCAACAACATAAAGTATAAAAGGTGCCTCACTTTATTTTGACAACAAGCATTCAAGCAAGTTTGCTCAAGTGGTATAAGAAGTTCATTACTACTATTAGGAGACTGTTTTGGGGGTTCTCCATATTTGGAGAATTTTCTCTTATCTTTTCTTGGGGTTTATGCTATTATTGTCTAGATGTACATCGATCTCTATTGGAAGGTGTGAGCTCGAGGGATACAATAGTTTTGTCTATGGTTGGGAAGTGATAGATCATCACCATGGTTAAACGAGCTCCACATTTATTATTATTTTTGTGCTTTTTCATGGTTTTAGTGATCATATTATTGTTATGTTTCTATGTTCATAAAATACAACACCAACTTTAGATGACTTTTATTATTAGTTCACAAGAAGGTTTTTTAATGGTTTTAATGGTGCATGGTGAGCATACTTGGTAATGCACATTGAATAATGTATCTTCCTTGGTTATAATAAGATATTGGTTGATATCCTAGCTAGTCTTTCTAAAATTTTAGTGATTGTTGGTTGTTTCTACAAAAATATTGGATTGAAAGGTGGAAAGATGCTCACATGCATCATCATCAACATAAGCATATCTTGTCTTCACTGAGCTCAAAATGAATGTTGTTTCTCTATTATTCCATCATATTAAATAAGCCAAATACCTTAGATGTCATTTACCTCAGTTGTAATTTTACAATGGCATCATCCCTCCATGACTCATGAATTGATGTTTCAAGTGACACTGGCATGATGGTGTTGATAGTATTTCTAGCAAGAATTCATCCCTCCATCACTCATGAATTGATGTTTCAAGTGACACTGGCATGATGGTGTTGATAGTATTTCTAGCAAGAATTCATCCCTCCATCACTCAATAATAATGCAATTTTCAAGTGATTGTGGCATGATGGTGTTGACTGTTTTCTAAAATGTCATCATCCTCCCATCACTCATTGAAGTTTCAAGTGATAGTTGTGTCATGGTGTTGATTATATTAAGACCAATGATGATGCATGGCATGGGAATGGCATTAGACTTGGTGTTAGTTACCTGATTTGAAAGCATGAAATAAAAGAGATTCTACAAGATTAGGACACAACAATTGTTGGCTAAAACTATAAAAACACATATGAACATTCATACATATACTAGTTTGAGAGCAACTATCTTACATACATCCATTCTAAATGGAAATAACAATAATATTATTAAGAAATGCAAAAAAAAAAGTCACAACATATATAATATGGATGTATATCAACCACTCTTAAAAATGTAGTTGTGTTAATTATGTGGATAGGCATTTAGATATTAACTTAGATTTTGAACTTGCTTGAGCCAAGCAACAAGATTAACCCAAGTGTAGTATTCATTCCACGCTGGTAGTATCTTGTTATGCTTAAAAGGTAGTTAAAGAAACTCGTAAAAATGTAACAACTTGTGTACAACATGGATTCATTGCATGGTAGTTGTATCTTGTTATGCTTAAATGAATCTTGAAATGAAGGAGAAATGGTACCACGAAACAAATACTAAGCAAATGAGACCTTGAAACATTGACACTTAAAATGTCATCTACAAACAAACAACAAGGAATCGAAGAACAGCAACATAAATCCTCTAAAAATACTACAACAACAACAAAGATCAAATACATAGATTGTCTTCTAAAATTTCAGCAGAATGCCTCTAAGAACTCTCAAACAACACATGAATTTGATTGTTGATGGTTGTGATTGGATCTCAAACAACTGCAGAAGGTAATTCTGCCAAGTCCTCGGAAGCATATTTGATGTACTTATCTACCGCTTTTCACCATCCAAGTGATTCGTGTTCCTTCCCACAAGGGAACGGTAAGAAGGAAGCAGTTTGTCAGCAATGGAGATCTGCATCTCTTCACGAAGCTGCTAATTAGGCACTATCCAAGTTCTTTGATTCTTGTATATCTCTTCAAATGTAACATTGAATATCTTGAATCTTCTTTTTCTTTTCAGTGAGTTTTGTAAATCGCTTCAAATGTAACATTGAATATATTGAGTATCTCTTCAAATGTAACATTGGATATCTTGGATATCTTTGATTCTTGTAAATCTGTTCAAATGTAACATTAAATATATTGAATCTTCATGAGTCTGGTAAATCTCTTCAAATGTAACATTGAATATCTTGAATCTTCTTTCCAGGGGCACTGAGAGAAAGATACAAAAAAATATCTTGAATCTTCTTTTCAGGGACACTGAGAGAAAGATTCAAAAAATTCAATGTTTCATTTGAAGAGATTTACGTCACTCTTGGACAATGCATGATTGGCAGCTTTGTGAATAGCTGCGGATCTCTATCACTAACAAACGGCTGCCCCCGGCTGTTCCTTTGTGGAAAGGTACAAGAGTCCCTTGGACAATAGATGAAATCTAAAGAAAGGTAGAGAAGTATATCTAATATTGAGTAATATTTTTTGTCATCAATAAATATTTGTTAATATTGGTTTTTTATGAAAATTAAGGTATGGCAGATTATACAATCATTACATAAAGTTTAAAGAAGAGCATCATGTCACTTACAAGAACCTATAGGGTAGGGTAATAATCATTCTTTCCAACTGCCTAAACTCCTTTCAATGACCAAAAATTTAAGTTTTAAAAAAAAATTGTGTTAAAAGATAAATAGCTTTAAAATTTAAATAATAAATTTAAATAAATTTTATATAATAACTTAGTAACTTAATAAAATGAAAAGTCCACTACCTTCAAGAAAAACGTTTCCATTAACCATCACAAAATAGCTTTTTAATTAAATACACAAAGACACCTATCAAAATCAATTTCAAGATTCAACAGAAAACTCTTATATTCAAATATAACAAAAAAAATTATCTTCAACAATAACAAAAAAATCCATTTTAAAAGGTTTTCATCAAAAGTATTTTCACCATCAAAATCATCTCAAAACATCAATAATATATCAATCTCCTCTTAGATTGAGCTTCAAAGATTCAACAACAATAAAAATGAAGGAACGCATAAACCCAAAAAGATTACAGCAGAAAACTCGTATTCAAGGTGTTATGACATAGGTCTAACTTCATATTTATTTAGTAAAAATTTCACAATTTATTTATCATACAAAATGCATTATGCTCATTTTACTGAACGGACTCTTAATCTTCTAAACATAAACAGGGAAGGGCAACTCTTAAGAAGGAAATAAGAAGCAAATTGAAAGAAGATGTTTATAATTTTTGGTCTTGGTGTCATGCTTCATATTCATATTTGTTTCCCTGTTTAAGAAGCAAAGGGTTTATAAATTTATAAAGTATAAACTTCAGTCTTTGCTACATGCTTTATTTTTGTTTGCCGGCTTAAGAATGGAACGGTTTAGAAATTCGAAATTCGTTGTGCTTCCTCCAAGAATATAAAGAGCAGTAAGAAATCAACCATATATTTTGTTTATAAATATATAGCTCCAATAACAAAATATCGCTCTTATATCTATAACAGAGTATAGTTTGCTTATTTCTAAATTCTCAGTGGATCACATTCTGCTTTGTTTCAACAGAGAAATGCCTGGCATCACTACAAATTGTAAAATGCCTCTACGCTTTTCTTAAGATATGCATAATGATCAACATTTTGTGCTTAGGCTTTTCAGTGTGAGCACCGAGACAGGTAGATGTACTCCAATTTCAGATCATTATAGAGAATCTTCAAACAAAAACGCAGTTCTAGTTGTCAAAAAAATATTCCTAACACGTTAAGAAAGACAGTGACTTTGAACTTTGAAGCTCGAAAGGATGATCTCAGCCACCACCTTCGCTTCAGGTTCTGTTTTATGGTTCGTCTTTATATGAGGAGATAGAGGTTTCACATCGATCCCAAAACCCTCACGCTTGTTCATAGCACACTAGCTAAATTCCCAAAAAAAATTGTGAATCTAACTTTTAAATTCTGCATTCAAGCTGATAAAGATAATATTTATTATTCTCCATACTCAGCCAGTCATAATCCGACAACAAGTACAGTAAGGATGCAATACAGGCCATAAAATTGAGGCTATCATGATGATTATCAAGAAATTACAATATAATTCCTGTAGATTCCAATAAAAGCCATACAAATGAGGCTATCACGGTTATTATGTAATTAAATTACAGTATATACGTCTTATAGATTTCAATTAGAAACAGAAACACGAAATTAAAAAAAGAACTCGAAAAATGAAACGATTAGAAAATGCAGGCAGATGGAATCGATCCCCAAACCTGGACGCCTCATGATCGGTAGCATCCTCAAAATCTTTGTGAAAATGAATGGCACGAATAGCTGAAGTATGGAAAATGCAGGCAGATGGAATCGATCCCCAAACCTCCAACCCTTGTTTGAAGTCTTGTTCGGTCTATTTATGCATTCGACACACTCTGATAAGACTCGGAGACGTAGAAGAAAACTTGAGCGCCTCTTTGAATTGAGGTTGCATTTATCATTCATTTTAATGACCAGAAACTCCAGCAGCGCTTTGAATTCACGTTCTTGGAGTATGTGAAACGATGCAGCCTGGTCATAATATGTGAAACGGTGGGCGATTGGTTTTAGCGGGCCAAGCATTGGGATTTGAAACGAATTGTCGATTGAAACAGTCAACCAAAACATAAAAGGAAAACGGATGGAGATAGAAAGACGTGGAAATGAATCGCTGATGAAAACGATGGACCAGCATACCAAGCGGCCGAATGAAATGAAGTTGAAGATTAAACAAAGGTTACCACGATAATCATTTTTAATAAATGTGGCTAATCATTTTAATCTTAACCTTTGTCGTCATGTACACACCACAAAGAATATTTTTATATTGATGAACTTAATTGGTATATTAAAATGGAAAAAAAAACAATTAAAAGCAAATATTTATACTTATATATATATAAAATAAATATTATTTAATTAAAAAAACAAAAATTAATAATAAATCAAAACAAATTTTTAAAGGTTTTTTTAACCATTGTTTAAAACAAGACGTTCTTAAGCATAACAAAATACAACTACCATAAAATGAATCTCAGTTGTACACTTGTTACACAAAGCAATAAACAACTTAATATTTTGCAATATGCAAATTAATAATGTACATCAAGTTTATAAATATCTATATTTATTTTGTTAATTCATTATTCAATCAGCCCTTAACTCACTAACCCCTAATTAATTCACTCTATTTAACCACTAATTGATTAAACCCCTAACTTCTAGTATATTGATCCATTAATTCTAAGTTAAACATGAACCACTAACCGCCACCCACTAAACTCCTAATACTTCACACATTACCTCCATTAAACCAAAATAATCTCCAACAATGATATACTAACCCTCTCACCATGAACCCACAAACCAGCTAACACTATAACCTATAAATCCTTTAAGGGTGGTCAAACTAACTCATTAGAGTAGGAAATTATATATCTTATGGAGGGTTGTATTGAATATTTCAACCATACTATAGTAAACAATATAATAATTATATTTATTTTTGCAACAATATAGTGTAAGACATATTAGCCTACTACTATTTTCTTTTCCAAACATTATTAGGCAATAGGTAGATGTAATACACCCAATTTGATCATTCGACTTTGTTGAATCCATTATGTAAATGTTATTCTTATTTGAGTTGTCTTATTGGCTTATCAAGCTAATCAAAGTCCAATGTAAATATTATGCTAACAAATAATATGAATGGAGCAAGATACTTGTGTAAGGTGCACTAAAGAGATTATGATTCCACTAGAGGGAAGAGGAAAGGGTGTACTATGGGAGATTGAATCCTTTAATCCCAAGTGGCAGCCATAGAGCCGATGTAATTGTTACAATGAGCCTTGAATGAGCCAATTACTTCTTTTTTATTGTTTCACTCAATCATCAATTTTGGTATGAGGTTGGTGGGAGAAGTCCCTTCATGTAGTTAAGAAAGTATTGTGATGCAGGTGCTTCTATAGTAGTGGGGAAATGATTTTCTCCGTGGTATGTTAAAGAAGCCTATTGCTTTCGCCTCTATCAAACCCACAGAGTCAAATTCGCCAAGCTTACCTCACACACATCAGTTCATCCACACTCTCTTAATACTTATGCTACCTTGAGAATTACATTCACGTGGAGATTCTAGGACTTTGGATTACACAACTTTCACTCAAATCCTCACCCAAATATTTTCCTCATGATTGGCATTTCTAGGTTTACCTGCATTGAACTCATGCACACCCTGGGAGCACCTGGCAAGATGGATCGCCTAAGCGACCTGGATTGGTGAAGGGGATGCTTGAGCTTGGAAGGGTGTTGGGTAGGAAACACTATTTAGCCTTGCATTTAGACTATTTTACCCTTGTGTTCAGTCATTTACCCTCAGAAACCCAAAATCATACACATTATCACGATCCCTTTGTTTTAGACTTACACAAACCCTAAATGATGTAGAAACTTCCATGTGCCATCACAAAGACTCACCCTACGCAGAGACCTCCTTCACTTGTTTTGTTTCATGTATCAGTCACCAAGAACTGTGTTTCATGCTGAACCTGAAACTTTATCCAAATCTAAAGACTGGAGAGAGAGAGAGAGAGAGAGAGAGAGAGAGAGAGAGAGTTGGTTATAATTGAGCCTTGAGGCTTGAGACATACCGTATGAGTTCTTATACTCTTACATGCATGAGATTCCATGAGTGAAAGCTACAAGTATTTCTCCAGCAATGGCATGTACCCATTTACCCTTTCTAATCTTTTGGGATAAAGGGGTAGAAGTCTTTTTTTCTATCAATTCTTATTGTAGCCATAAACACCATTCCAACTATAGATAAGTCTACAAATCCATAACTATACCATACATTCCACAAATCAAAACAAGGAATTATTTTCATTAACAATAATTGTTAAATCATGATTACTAGCCCTTTGGCATGGTAATTCATAAACGTAGATCCATATAAGGATTTCGATAGGCTTCTTTTACCCACTAGCATGCAGAGAACCTAATCTCATAATCAAATCATCAACCATTAACTTTCTTACAACCAGTAAGATATCTAAACTATTATCATAGAGGAGCACACCTTTCCCAGTGAGAAATCAACATGATTGCCTTGTTATTATTAGCATGCCATGCATCATAATTTTCTAATCATTAACAAAGTGAGATCATCATAACAACACAAGACCAAGGTATTGCTAACCATGACTTTACATATGATGGGCATCAAGGTTGGAATTTCAAATGACGGACACCCATCAAAAATGCCGGTAACAAACAAAATCTGAAACGTTTTCTGTATTCTAAGCCATATTTTGATAGTCTTGGCAGAATCTTAGTTGTATTTGATGGGTAAATTGACCCATGACAGGAATTTACCTGTCAAATTCCATCCCTGATGGGCATACTTCATAAACATAACCACATAAGATCATTATGACTGCATCGAAGACGATGCTATCTTTAACTATGCCTTTACATTTGATCGGCATGCATCGAACTCATTCATCAAACAAGATCATCATAATCGCATTAAGGACTAAGTTGTCTTTACTAATTACTTACATATGATGAACATGCATCTAAAATAATATCGCCAAAACAACATCAATATTATGTTATCATTACAAGTGTGTGCGCTAGATGCAATTACATATCATTTATAGCTTACCATTAATGATGGAAGTCATCCAAACCACACTTAAGGGATGTCACCCCCTCTTCATCGTGAACTTCTAGAATATCAAAATATACAAAATTACCTGAAGGGTTATTCAACAATCATATAAATTCTAATCACTTGCATGTATCAATGGTGATGCCTAACCAAGGCCATATTCAACAACATTGGTTAGACAATATATCTACATATCATCAACCATTATATTATCCTTCATCACTCATACAAAAAATGCACAATTCCTTTAGATTCCCAACATGTGTTTATGCATCAAGGATGATGTCTACATTTGCATAGTAGGGAAATTAACTAAATGAACCATAATCTATCAATATCGATACAAAGTGTATATATGCAACAATGTATAGGGTATCGATATGCACATGTTAGGGAACCTAACAACATAATTGATTACCTTCTAAGGACATTACATCATTATAACTTATCATAAGTTATTAACACTAGTACTTATCCAAAAATACAAAAATACAAATAATCAAGAACACATCTACACTATTCATATCTCATAATTGTTGATGTGAATGTAGCATCAAAACATAATCTTAAGAAAGAAAAAAGTGAGAAGAAATGAACAAAACAACTACCCCAATGAAAGGGGTAAATTGACCCTAGCAGACAAAATGACAAGTTGCCTTGGAAGATAAATAAAAGATAAAATAAATAATAAATAAAAGTACAAGACAACCTAATTGTGGAAACTTCTAGTGAAAAGAAGAATATAAATAAAGTTCTTCGACACTCATTTTGAACACACACTCAATAAATTATCTCAAGCTCAAGGAGAAGTTCGCTCAAGTGAAGAAGAAGACTATTTCTAGGTTGTAGAAGACTTTTCTAGGTTCGCTATTGTTGGAGAGTTTTCTCCTTTGGTTCTAGGATTTGTCTAGATCTTGTTTATGTGATGATGCTTGTATCTAGATGTATAGTTGTATCTTGAACTAATATCTCTAAATAAGAAGAAATTTGTTGGCTTTCTCCCTTGTGGTTTACCACGATAAATCTTTGTGTCTCTTTATGTTTTTGTGCATGGTTTTTTATTTCAAAGATCCTATTTTGTTCATGTTGCAAATAAGTTAAATTTATACTGCTAAAGTTATGAAAATCTAACTCGGTATCAGAGTAGTTTTGAATAGATTTCATTTCCAGAGACTGTTGTCACCTTAGTCAACAAACTAGGGCATCCAAGTTTGAATCATTCTCTCCATATATCAACTTGAAAAGAAAACTTATGTAACTCTCCCTAGGAGCGTGCATCTTTCTGTGGAGGGAAAATCTAGTTTGGTGAACTTTCAATTTTTACCTAAATTCTATTGGGGTCAAGAGTTAGGGATCCATGCTTTAAGTCCTTTTGACAATTGATTAGGTTCAAACCTAACATTCTCCAACTCGCCTTAGGAGGGCACACCTATATATGGAAGCAGATTTCATATTTGAGCATTTTTTTTACCTAATTTATGTTGGAACTAAGAAATTGTGGTTTTAGTTTTTGATCTAGTATGTCCATATATTTTACAGAAAAGGAGATCCATTAAAATTTCCCTAGGAGGGTGCATTTATCTGTAGAAATCAAATTTCTAAAGTTCCAAACTTCAATTTTGACCTAGCTCCTACTAGGGTTTCTGTAGCAAATTTCATATCTCAAATTTCAATCTCCAATCAAGACAACAAGCTTGAAGGTTGAATATAGGCTTGATATAGCTTCAAATTTTAATTCATGGAAGTTCAAGGTACTCATTTCCCTATAGTAAAATGATCTTATAAACCTTGTTGAAGAAGGAGTACCATAACCAGAAGAAGAAGCACGAAAATCTCAATGGAAGAAGAATGATGTCAAGACATGAAGGATTATAATATATTCGATTAAGGCTCATTTGATTCCTCAAATATCTCAAAATAATATATCCAAGGCCATGTTTGATACTTTGAAGAAGTTATTTGAAAATATAATTTTCAATAGAGGTCTTGCCACACGTACCAACAAGGGAAGAGGAAAAGGAAACAAGAGCTTTAGTAGAAAAGAAAAGAGTGAAAGATCAAGTTTTGTTCTAGAACAAAAGAAGAGTATGGATCCTTCACACACTATATGCTACAATTGCACAAAGTATGGCAACTATGCAAAACAATGTACCTCAAAGAAGAGAAATAAGCATGCTTCTTCCACTAATGTTGATGAAGATACTCCATAGAATAAGTCTAGGAACGATGATCCTAAGGAAAGTACAAAATGTCATCAGAAGGAGTACTTATTCTAGTACACTCTATGTGTGCACCAATTATTGCATTATCTAGATGATGCGATTGCCATTAGTGATGTATGAAGATCCAGGTTGCAATTTCTTGAATGGGATTCTAAAAAGAAACAAGATGAAGATGAGAGGACTTTCATGATTTCTACATTAAGGAGGTAGATATCAAGAGGGAGCATAGAAAAAAATATAATATATGTATTTGGATTTGGATTAGAAATTTCTCTTGTAAATCAGATATGAATGTTTTTGAACATATTTCCATTACAGTTGTATGCAAATATGTACTCCTAGAATCAGGAAGTATGTTATAGTGTAGCATGATGAGCATGTGATATAGTTTTATTTTATTGAATATTATAAAATTCCATGAATATGGATGGATGTTGTGCTGAAGCATTGGATAAGATGCTTACATAACTATGTGAACTATTTCTATTGCATTGAAATGTTATATGATTGAATCTCATGGTCATACAATATTGCTAACCATCTGACTAAATTTGACTTATATAGAAATATATACAAGAGGAAGGATAAGTAAAGGGCATGTAGATCTCGTTAATGTTCAATATTTGAGAGAGAGTAGGATGATATGAAGCGGGAAGCTTCTAGGACCATGGCTCTTAGCTCATGCTAGATATTAGTTTAGTAGGGTGACTTCCGTGAGAGAGGGAGAAACTAGACTAGATGTGATGAACAAGTGATGATTGTTCAACACTAACATTAGATATACACGGATTTAGTCATATATAGATCCATGACCCACAGGTCTATAGGATCTGATATATAGAGATTGACGGTTGAAAGTAGGAGGCTCCAATGAATACCAATCTCTCTACTACAGATGTCCATTATTCCTATGACTATGAGGAATATTTGGTTTCCGGTTAGAGTCATGGCAGATTCTAGAAGTGGTTTCAGCATTACTTGTGCCAAAGAGGAGGTTTGTTGGTATATTATAAACCCACTTCATACTTATGATAACAATATTTAATCATTATTGATTAATTTCCTGCCCACTAGCCTAGATAGTTGGCATCCACTTGCACCACTTAGTCAACACTTGTCATATATACCCCAGGAGTGCCTTTATCCTGATTTTGGTTAGATCCTTCCTGCTTTGTTCATTTATAGAATTAGTAATTGCGCCTTCCTGTAGATTATTTCTTTATATTAGTTTATTCTAGCTTTTCAGTGGATAAGGTAAAGCTAGTCAACTAGGAAACTGTTATCTTTTGTGGTCAACCCATTCTCCATGATTTTCTCTCCAGATTCCAGGATTATCATGTTTTTCCATCACTCATGACAACTCACTCATGCTTTAGCTAATTCCTGAGTTCCTTGACAGAGTTGGAAAGTGCTATATCCACTTATGGGGGTTTATCATATTTAGTAAGCCTGATTTATGAGCTAACATGAGTTGTCTTCCACCAACTCAATTTTCCTTTATAAGGATATATTATTGTTGTACTAATCAATAAATTATCCATTCTTCACTTCTTCATATGATTCAGTCTCTTTATTATTCGCTCTATTTTCCTTGTGCATGCTTGTGAGAATTATCTTGTATCTAGATCTACATCCTGTATTTCTTCTTAGCATCAAGGATATTTTTCTTCTTAGCATTAGAGTTTTTATTTCTACATGGTATCAGATCAAAAGGCTGCTTAAGTTCTATATATTTGAGGATCTATTATTTATCTACATCATAGTGCATCAAGTCTCCTATCCCTCTCTGAAGAAGAGCTTGAATTGAGCTTACAAACTTTTCTCCTAGTTTTTATTTGTGCGAGTTGCAGAGAGTATCTTCTTGAGTGCATCAACTTCTTAGCATGAATTCCTATTCAACTATGATCATGAATCCCTTCAACTATCATGAATGGAAATCCAAAATTGGCATTCTATTGAGCAGTAAGGGACTATACAGAGTTACTCTAGATTTGGAGAATGAGACCAATGCTATTGTTGAGAAAGCTAAGTGGAATAATAGGTTGGATGAAACCTATGGATTGATTTTCCTCTCTATTTCTGCTAATATACTCTTTAATATATATGGTTTGACCACTACAAACCAAGTATGGAGAAAACTTGAGTCTCTCTTTAGAGTTCAAGATGAGATAAGAGCGCATCAGTTGGTGAATGAGTTATTCTCATTGAGTCCAAGCAGTTTCGATTCTATTGAGGCTTTCTTCACCAAATTAAAGACACTTGTTATATTGCTAGAGAAATGTGGGATTGAGAAGAATGAATATCAATTTATTATTTCCATCTTATCAATATTGGGTCTTGAATACTTAGTTTTTGTGTCTACTTTTCATGCTACCTGGATTATTTTTTCTAATTGGAAAATGCCTTCTTTGAGTACATTCTTTGATTCACTAACAAAGGAGAAAGATAAATTGATACATATGGGTGCTCTTAGATCCTCCCAGGGAAAGGATCATGCTATTATAGTTTAATGAAGTAATATTTGAAAATCAAAAGAGAATAAAATTGTGAAAGAGAAGAATCCAAAGTCAGATAATGAAGATGAAGGTTCGAAGCCTACTGATGAAGATTCAATGAAGAAAGTCAGGAAGAAAGTAAGTACATCCAAGTTTTATTATTGAAGAAAGGTATTTCATATTGAGAAGAAATGTTTCAATAATAATCATGTCTCATCTACTTGAGAATAACAACATCGAATTTCCAGATGAGCTAGAGAAGCTTGTTGAATCCTCATAACATTGTCATAGTGCGCAGTTCCAAGGTGATATAAACTATGCCTTGAGTGCCAGAGTTTAATCCTTTCCTCACATATCTAATATATATTTACTTTATGATATATCAAAATCATAAATATCAGTTTCTTTTTTAGATAATCATTCTATCAGTCTACTAGATTCATCTCCCAATACCTGGGATTTTTCACTAGATCTTGACTTGTCTTTAAGCAACTCTTCCTCTCTTCATTAAAATGGTTATAATTTTGATTTAGAAGTATGTTTGCAGGATTATATTCATGTTATTACATCATTCATACCATATACCATAGCTATGAATACTCCTTAGACTATACAAACCCCAAGTTCACTAGTTGATTCCTCATTGGTTTTCTATGCAGTGTTACTTATAGCTAATGGTTTCAAGTCTTGTCTATTTTTCACTGGTTGGTTATATATGACCTTATTCATAATTGAAATTATATTACACATGTTTGGATCTATTCTAAACACTTATGGTTCAGATCTTAAGTCCATCCATCATTCATATTTTTACACTCATAATTTTTCCCCATTTGCTCATCCTTTTTCTACTCTAGCTCTATATCCTCATGGAGACACTGAACCTTTGGTATTTTTTATTACATACGATAATATTTCTGATATATAATATTATTTTCAACCTCACATTAGATATGGGAAGATGCTACATTAGATTCGAATAAATATATGTGATCCACATCACAATTTTATAGTTATACAAGGAACTAATTATGTAAATGATTGTCTTAATCTTTGTATTATTTCGGAAGGAGTATGCATAGATATATTTTCCTTTTCAGATTTTGTTTGTAGATCAGAGTTTGTTGGAAGAAATAATCATTCAAATAATGCTCCTACTTCATCAAATAATGAGATACAAGGAGTCTCTCATCTTCTTTCTTGCATATTCTACAATCTAGCGCTTGATCATGGTGTTATAGCGGATTTCACCACACTAGGTGAATCACACATTGTATGGCCTTCCCCTGTCCCGCTGCAGACTCATTAGCCCCTATGGACCAATTTTTGTCTTTTGATGTATCATTGACCATCCCTAAAAACATTAGAAAAATGATATACGCGGCATTTTCCCCGATAACCGCGTACATACGCGGATATTCCATCTATAGTCGTGTACATCGGGATGTGTACATAATCCAAAATCCTTTGGAGCGTTCCTTGTCTTGGATCTGATTCATATGACTCCTGGCCTTCCATATGCCTTGAGATCGCACGGATTCGACCTTTCAGTATCACTTTGAAAAGCTATATAAGGAACCCTTGAGACATTGAAAGCAGAAGAGAGAATTGAGAGTACCGAAACTATAGTCCATTGTTGCTAGAACTTATGCTTGAGTCTGCATCCCTTTGTGCCTTGGAGCACTGTTGTGTTCTTCCTAAGATTTCCTTTTGCTAGTAAGCTTGCTATCAGAGTGATGGAGGATTGAGGTGGTGGAGGCCCAAGTGGGGGATTCAATTTCTCCGGTTCACAGACGTGCTGTCAGAGGTTGTCACTTGTAATCTCTGATTCATATTAATAGAAATATCTTTTCCTGTCCAGTAATGTGTATTTGAATGAATATTGTATCCATTGGAATATGTCAAATGCTTTTACATTATTAATTATATATGCTAGAATAGATCTAACACCATGAAATATAGTATGCTTGTATTGTCTACTTGTTGTTGAGGACATGCTATAACAATTCAAGCTGAAGATTGGAAAGCTCAACGGGGATCTACTTCAACCGTCCAGAATAAGGTACGAGGTTCGATCCTTTAGTGTTAGATGTTTTTATTTCTATTGCATATTGGGAAAGATTGATTTCTGGAGTCTAGCTGTCTATTGTGGTACCCCAAGCCATAGGAATTTCTCTCCGTAACAGAATTGGTGACTCCGCTGGGGAGTTCCTAGTAATTGTCCTTTGGGGGTTGATCTCTTGGCATTCAATGTATTTGAAGTGCTCTCTCTCTCTTGTTTCTGTGTTGGGTATGGGGGCATGTATGCCTGGTAGAGCCTAATTGGTGTGAATTTAGTCTCAGCCTGTCTGTTTTCCTTGAATTTGTGCATCTTTTTCTTCCTGTACGCAGGTTTGTCACTTACAGTCGCGTATACACACGGTTTCCCCTGGGATTGTCACGTATACACACGGGTTCACTGCACACAGTCGCGTATACCCTATTTTTTACCTTTTTGTGGAAGATATTGGATTGTTGGGTGAATTCTGTTAGTTGCTGAGTCTCCTTTGGCACTGCCTGAGTCTGTTAATACCTCTGTTTCTGACCAGAAACGTTTTTTTTAGCCTAAATTTTTTATTTTAGGAAAGTTCTTGTCATGGCATCTTTGATTTTTTGTTTGAGATTAGTGCATTAGAGTCCTTTTGCCTTAGTGCTTTGCTGGAATGTTGTTTATGTGTGCTTGCAGAGTCTAGGGTGGTTAAAATCATTCTTTTGCTTTTTGTATCTCTTTATTTTCAAAAAATCCAAAAACATTTGCTTATCATCATGCATTGCATTTTGCACTTTGCATTATACTTGCATTAGATCTAGATTTGCTTTGGAGTAATAGTTAGGACTTCATATAGGGAAATTTGCATTCAGCATTTGAAGAAGAAGTTATGCATTCACGTAGTACGCATACCCTGTTTTCATGGACACAATGCATTTGCATTGATTGTTAGGTGTGCAATTTACTTCTTGTTGCGTCATAACACCATTAGTTGCACAGTCATATCCTATTTTTGAGTAATAAAGACAAACTAAAATCAGCGCTAATTAAAATGAATTACACTCTTTTCTTTTCTAGGGTGCACCAACAAGCTTAGGTTTTAAGATCTTGGAATAGTTCATTGAAAGTTAATTCTCCAAGATCACTAAACAACAACAACTAGGTGTCTGTCCAGGGAGTGTGTGAAATCCTTTATATAACCAGCGTTCTCAGGAAGCTCCTCTCAAAAGGGAGTCAAGCACTAGGCAGTGTGAGCGGTTGTTGATCGGGATAACCCCTGGTTGGTAACTGTGTAGCACCGGCGATATAGCCAGGATTGTATTCGTATCTGGGGGCTCTTTCGGGAGTTTCGGGCTTTGCTACCCTGCCCATACGGTCAATCCCGCCTACGACTGTCCGCCTGAGCGTTGATTATATCGAGGTGACCTTAGTGACCTTACCTAGGATATCGAGGAGGTACGTGTAGAGGTTATTCTACATGTGTCCTGGCCAGGTTGGGGTCGGACAGCATAGTCGCTTTACGCATTGAAGCTGAGGGCCACAATAATTGGTTTCGAACCTCTGCTTGTGGTGACAAGGGCCTCTCAAGCCTCTCCTAGGCGAGACATACCGACCACATTAGGGAGCTCACTTATCCAGCCCTTGTTTTCTTGCTTTTGGCTTTATATTTTATAGTGATTGCTCTGTGCATGCTAGTTGGCCTAAGCTTGACGTAAATAGAGAGTCTTTGATTTTTGTTGAGTCATTGTGGAGTCGGGTGCGGTTCTGCGCCGGTCTCGTCGGTTAGCAGGACTTCCGCCTTCCACTTCTCCTCCTCCTTTGGGAGAGGGGCCTAGATTGTCCAGGCGGACTATGTCACACACTGATTCACACACCATGGAGGATCATTCAGAGACTATTCCTGAGCCACCTCCTCCTATTCGTATTGATGATGAGGAACTTACTCCTACATACGATCCCTCACCTACCTAGCTGAGATCGGTTCTGTGATTTCCCAGATAGGATCTTTTCATGATAGACCTACTCATACTAGGGCAGATTCCCCATTGACCCGTTACCGGTATGGAATGTCGGATGATGCCGAGACTCACTTTGACCCTCCTAGCACTAGCTACGGTAGTTATGTTACGACTGGTTTTCCTATGCACGATTTGACATTTCATGTTGAATCTGACTTTGATCCTAACACTATACCTGGGGGCATTCCCATGCCTTACCTTGCGGAGAGGTTTGGGAGTACTAGTCACATTGCACCTTCCATCCCAGCAGTGGAAGCTCCATCTTATATACCTCCTAGGTCTAGAGTTAGTGATCCGATAGGGATACCAGGTTCCAGACGAGTGACAATAGGCACTAGTACATTTCTTCTTACAGAGATTCCTTCGTCCTTGCTTCCGAGTTATTCAAATGTAAACCCTCCACCTTACTCATGTGGTCCTTCGAGTCGGCACGTAGCTACGAGTCAGATCCATACTGCGATTACTAGACCAATTGTGTCTCAAGCCTACATACCACCCGTGGTTTCGGGAGGTTATGTTCATGTTTCTAGAGGTCAGATTGCTACTTCCTTGACATATATCCCTACTTCCGGTATGTATATTCCTACTTCCGGAACGTATCTTCCTACCTATGGAGTGTCCCATGGGGAATCGCAAGCGATGACCTATGGACCCTACTATGGGACGCAGTATGGACAGGTCTCTCCACCTCATGGAGGCGGGTATTCACAACCTGATTATTCTCCTAACTATGGCTTTGTAGCTCCTACTAGTCAAGGTCCACCTCATTATGCTACTTCCACGCCACCCTATATGGGTCATACAGGAGGAGGTCACTATGGCCAAGGTCATGGTGGTAATCAATCCTATATGAACCAGGGAGCAGTCCATAGACCTCATCATCCTAGGCTCCCTTTCCTCGCGACACTCAATTTACCTGACTTATCGAGACTTACGAACGACCCTATGGCTCATGACCCGGTTTGGCCGGCTGTCCCTACCAAGCTTCCTTCGGACATCCCTAAGTTTAAAGGAAAACCAGGAGAGGATCCGAGTGAACACGTTACGACATTCCACCTATGGTGCTCTTCCAATTCATTGCATCAGGACTCAGTCCGTTTGAGACTATTTCAACGCACCCTTACAGGGCCTGCGGTGAAATGGTATATAGAGTTACCTAGGGGTGCCTTTACTTTGTTCGATGACCTTGCGATGACTTTCCTTAATCACTTCCAGCTACAAGTACGCTATGATGTTGGTACTGAACTCTTGTCGACATTTCGGCAAGATAAAGCCACCCATATTTCTGATCATATTCAGGAGTGGCATAGACGGAAGAGATTAATTAAAGCCTTTATACCACCGGAGTTCCTCCTTGAGTGGTTCCTCAAATATTTATTGCCATATATCGCGAAGGATGTTTCCACATCCGGAGTGCAGAATGAGGAACAAGCAATCTTTAGCGCGCAGGAACTAGACTTGATCTATGCTCAGTCTGGTTTGTTATATGAGATTATACCCAACGTTCCTCATTCTAGTTACGATCCCAAGGTTAAACCTGGACCACATGCCGATGGCATTGTGGGTAGTGCAAGTAAGAAACCTGCAGGTTCGGTTGTGAAACAAGTTGCTCAGTTGCCAATCAACCAATCTGCCTCGGGACAAGCTACGGCTTCGTCTCAGCCTGCCCAAACGGCGAATGTACTTGCTGTGCAATCGTCCGACCAGAAGGGTAACCAACAACCCAGACGGAATAGAAAAAAGGGTAAAAATAATAAAAAGGGTGGGAATAAGAATGAGAATTCCAACAATAATGACAAGAACAATAAAAATGCTGGGGGGGACAAGCAGAATAAGCGTAAGGTTAAGTTTCCTTGCAAGTTATGTAAGGATGATCACCTCACTTACGTGTGCCCTAGGATGGATGAAGCTTCGAAGTTCATAGCACAAGGCCCAGCTGTGTTAATGAACCCTTTATCGCATAACCAGAATATGAACTCGAAGTCCCATGATCAATCTAGTGATGAAGATCCACCTGAAGCTAGTGGTCGTGGGTGCATTAATATGGTCTGTGCCGCTAAAGTTGTGACGCGTGCGAAAGATTATACTTCATCACAACCCAACCCAGGTAAAGAACCTGATCCACCAGGAACTCCTTTGCGCATTGAGAAACCTGCGGATAAACCTGAGGCTGCACCTCGCATTCCTAAGGGGGTACTTAAGCATTCGGGGCATAATCCAAATGCCCGTGCCGCCCAGAACTATTCAGTTGTTGAGGACTTGGGTCATACTCCTTGTGCGATGTCTACATTGGAAGTGCTTCAGAGTTGTCCGTCGCAAAGGAAGGCTTTGCTTTCCGCTCTTAGTGTGAATGGTGATGATTCTTCCTCAGTGATCAAATTTGAAACCGCAGGACATCAGCCTCGCTTGCCCTACTATGTGTCCCTTTTGGTGCATGTAGAATGTCTTAATATGATCATCAAGCACACTGTGATTGACGAGGGCGCTGCTGCTTCTGTGATGTCTTTGTCGTGTTGGAAGGGTCTTGGTTCTCCTGAGTTGTCAAAATCTACGACCATGTTAACTGCTTTTGATGGGAGATCGTTTAGGCCACACAGTATCCTTCCTTCTCTTAAATTCCATTTGGGAGGGAAGACCGTTGTGATAGAGGTCGAGGTGGTTGATGCGCCCCTCGACTACAATCTCTTACTGGGAAGGAACTGGATGTATAGTATGCAAGCCGTTGCGTCTTCCATATTTCACGTTGTATGCTTTCCTCATAATGGGAAGATTGTAACAATTGACCAAATGGCATTCAAGAATCCTCCTGTTAGTGCATCTTCGGAAGCTTCGGTTCCGAAAGTTGAACATTCCCAGCCGGCAACTGGGAGTGTGGGTGTAGGTATATATCCGTCCCTCATGGAAACCTTTAGTTGTCCTGCACCTGTCCTCATGATAGGATCTAGTTTCGATGGTGCTTCCAGGTCTACGAGATCGGTGCCTTTTCACACAAGTCATATGGGAGATCCTTGGATTCTTCCTTCACTGAGTCCTTCAAGTGAGGCCATTGAGACAAGTGTGATGTTGCTTGCAGTCATGATTGCTTACCAAGCTAATCTCCAGTCTGCTGCAGATCCTTGTTCTTCTTCTTCACGGACAGAGGAGGAAGACCCCTATGTGCTGTCGGCATGGGCAGTATAGTCTTCTCATGCCCATGATTGCCTTGATACAGTTTTCCCTTCAGATGAAGCGATTATTGAGGCTATGTCGGGAGTTGAGCCACCATGGGAGGAACTTCATCATAGATCATATTTCCTTCCAGAGCTTGATCTTTTGGAGCATGAGGATTATAGGGAGATTCTTAGTCAGAAAGTTGGTAGACCCATGGTTCCATTAAGCTCTCCTGGTCAGATGGCTGATGGAAACATGGAAAACATATCGTCAACTATGCCTATCAACATTTCTCGCAATCCTGGTACAATTGAGAATGTCTACATTGGGACGGATTGTTCCCAAGATGAGATTCGAGAGTATACCGAGCTATTCAAGGAATTCCGTGATATTTTTGCTTGGTCTTACGATGAGATGCCAGGGATTGACCCTCGGATTATCGAACACGAGATTAAGACTTACCCCAGCGCTAAGCCTGTTCGACAGCGTTTACGCGCGGTAAATCCTAGGAAAGCACCCGCCATAAAGGCAGAGATAGAGAAGCTATTGAAAGCTGGTTTCATCTATCCCGTTCCCTTGACGGAGTGGGTTTCAAACCCCATTCCGGTGGATAAGAAGCAGGGAGCGATCCGTATATGCACTGATTTCCGTGATTTAAATCGTGCCTGTCCTAAGGATAACTTCCCCACACTGTTTATAGATCATATTTTGGATGAGTGTGCGGGTAGCGAGGTGTTCTCCTTTATGGACGGCTTTTCTGAGTATAATCAGATTCAAATTAAACCCGAGGACCAACACAAGACCGCATTTTTTTGTCCTTGGGTAACATTTGCGTATCGAAAAATGCCTTTCGGCCTTAAAAACACCGGAGCTACGTTTCAGCGGGCAATGACCTTGATTTTCCACGATCTCAAGTCCATTATTGAAGTATTTTTGGATGACCTCGCTGCTCATTCTTGCATGAGGATGCATCATTCTTATCACTTGAGATTGGTGTTCGAAAGATGCCGGCACTATGCTGTTAGATTAAACCCTCATAAGTGCATCTTTTGCGTGAAATCAGGTCGTTTATTAGGATTTATCGTTTCGAAAGAGGGTATAAGAGTCGACCCCTTGAAGGTGGAGGCAATACTTCAGTTGTCTCCCCCACGAAATATTCGTCATCTTCAGTGTTTGCAAGGCATGGAAAACTTCCTACGAAGATTTGTTGTCAATTTTGCCAATTTGACTAGAGGTTTCATGCGTCTCCTGAAGAAGGATACTCCCTTTGAATGGGATGAGCGAGCCCAGGAGTCCTTCGATGCACTTAAGTTAGCCCTAGCATCGGCCCCGGTGATTAGTCCTCTGGATTATAGCCGTGATTTCCTATTATATGTGGCCGCGTCTTTAGAGATGATTGGGATGGTTTTGGTTCAAGAGGATGAGGAGCTCCAGGAGCATGTCATATATTATCTGAGCCGAAACCTTATTGACGCAGAGATTCGATATTCTCATGTCGAGAAGCTTGCCTTAGCTACCATACATGCGGTGCAGCGTTTGAGACATTATATTCTCCTTCGCCAGACCTTGGTCGTTGCCCATGTCAATCCATTTCAGTTCGTCCTCACACGTAGGATGATTGGGGGAAAGTATAATAAATGGATTGTAATCCTGCAAGAGTTTGATCTCGAATTTGTTTCGGCAAAATCGAAGAAATCTTTAATCTTTGCAGAGCTCATATCGGATTTTCCAAGCGAGGTTGAGGAGTCGGTATGTGAAGATACGTTCGTTGATAAACACATTTTCTTGATCTCAATGGCTGACCCATGGTACGGTGATATCATAGTATATTTGCAAATGCAGAGGACCCCTACTCACTTCTCGCGAGATGAGCAATGTCGATTACGTCACGTTTCCAAGAACTACCTCATAGTGGACAATACTTTGTACCGCCGTGGAGTAGATTCCCTTTTACGACGTTGTTTAACTCATGAGGAGGCTGAGGTAGTGCTTAATGATTGCCACGGAGGGGCGTGTGGTGGTCATTTATCTGGGCTTTCTACAGCTCAAAATATTTTGAGAGCAGGATATTTCTGGCCATCGATCTTCAAGGATTGTATTGAAGCGGTCAAGAGGTGCCACCCTTGCCAGGTGTTCGCACATAATATGCGCTCAAAGCCTGCCCCGTTACACCCTATTATCACCCCCGGTCCCTTCACCAAGTGGGGGCTTGAT
>LPNX010284307.1:213735-228215 GCA_001517045.1 Pseudotsuga menziesii | reverse complement strand
GCATGGTACACCCACCACCTGTCTCTGCATAGCCTCAGGCAAGTCCTCGACTTGCGCCATGGGAATCCTGTGAGTCAGTCGCACGAAGTTGGTATGGATACTTTGGAGCGATCGCTCCGCATCCACAACGGTGATATCGTCTCCTCTTCCCCTCCGTCTATGACGTGGGAAGCCCTCTGGTCGTCGTGGTCCCACATCTGCACATGAATGGTAGATGTCACTATGTATTGTCACCCAAAAACATGTCTTTTTGATTCCATATAATCAAGAAAACACAAAAAAATTAAATACTTCAAAAATTTTAAAAAGAGTAAGGGTTGAGATTCGTTACCTATGTCTCCATATGCCGATCCTGGTGGTAATGGCATGTCCGGGTCTCCCCGGAAGTCTATCCCTGCATAAGGGTAGTCCTCTATGGCAACAATCTGTCGTCGCCACCATGGCAAAAAGTCTGCTGGATAAGGGTTGGCCACCCTACCGCCCCCCAGTCTATGCATCGCATCTGCCCAACGTCGTTGGGCCGGATCTCGAACCCCGTGGAGAGGAACATCCACTCTAGGGCTCAATCCTGGAACACGCTCGAAGAAAAACGTGCTCAAGATACTGTTGAACCCGAATTTCCGTATCCTACCTGCCTTGCACTCGCTGAGCTGATGTTTCATGTTGCTCAGTAGTGAAGTGCTCCAGTCATAGATGGTCGGTGTCATGCACTCCACTGCATAGAACATCAATGGCCGAGAGGCCTGATGGAGTGATGCTAATCCTGTTATCCTGCCCAGCGTCAGTAGTATGGCCTTTAGGCCCAGCACCTATATAGCGTTGGTGGGAACTTGGCTCCCCACCTTCTCAGTCTCTGGGTAGCAGTACACAGCTATGTACTTGTCAATAGTCAGCCCATGACCTGGCCCTCCTCGGGCACGAAGGTTCACCATCTCACCTCACCGTGATAGACCTGTGATAAAATAGATATCCTCCACCTCAATGGTGAGGGACATGCCATCTAGCCGGAAGGACTCTGAGTCCGGATCCCAATAGTCTACAAGCATTTGTAGTAGTCCTGGTTTGGCCCTCAAGCCACCTAGGCACCAAAACTTGTAGAGTCCGCATCTTCTTAGAGCTTCTTGAGACATTCTGTCAGCCCTTACTACTTCCTCTACATCACCGTGCTCGCGTTCTCTCCACTCTAGCACCATCTTGCATGAGAAAGTGACCAAAATGTCCATTAGATTCATGAAAATCTTAGTGCGCGGCGTCATCGCAGCTGTTTTCAAAACAACCACGTATGTACGCGGTTTCTGGTCCCTTTTCTGCGTATAGCCAGCCCTATACGCGGAAAAAGCCTCGATACCTGCGTGGGCCGTAGCACTCATGTAAGTTTGGCCTTTAAAAATTCATTTGACCATGAAAAATTATAAAAATTGTATTGAAATGCAAGCAGAGAACATGAGTAAATACCTGGAAGAATCGGTTGTGAATTCCGTCTGCTAGATCTTCTGGAATTTGCAGTTGAAAATCAGAGCTCCAATGGGTAAAAGTTTCAAATGATTTATATTTTTTACTATTTATAGAAAAAAATTCAAATATTTGAAAAATTTTACCCCCTTTCCTATAGTTTTGACCGTTTCTAACCATTTTGGACCGTTTCTGACCTAATCTGTGATGTAGAAGACCATTTTCAGCGTCATTTCAGCCTTTGGATTGACCCATTCGTACTAATCTCAGGTATAACGTCTACACTGGCATATAGGTTAGGTTCACCACCGTTTGCATTTTGCATGACCTTATGACCATGTCATTATATCCTTAGGTACGAACCCACTCTATTATGTCACGGAACCTTCTTGCTGCTATAGAAGTGGCATGATATGAGTGGTAGAGCCTCACCTTACATGGGTACCCTAGTTAGCGCCTTATTTTCATTTGGTGCCCATGCCGATGTTTCCCCCTTTAGGGTATGGGAGTCCGTTGTATAGTATTGCCATGACAGTTAGCAAGAGCCTCATACTCCTCTTGATCTTATGCTGGCCCTTTTCCCTACGGACTCCCCTTGTATCAAGTTGTGGATGCATTATCATGAGCTTTGCCTGTCTTATTGAGCTTTATGTTGGCTCCCCTGACATTGCGTTTCAGCCATATAGCCCGAGCTTGTCTCATGTCTAGCCATGCAGATCCTTTATTTATATCCTTCGCAGCTTGATTCCCTTTTTACCAGGAGGGGATTTTCCCCTGAGTGTCGATATCCTACACATGTATCCTTGCATTGAGCATAGGTATGTTCCACTACTTGGAACTAGTTTGTTTGCCCTAAATGACACTCGCCTCCTCCTAGTTTGTAACTATAAAGCTAGTTTATTCTTTTTTCAAGCTTTTCAAATAACTGAAAAAGACCAAAAAAATCAAAAAGCCGGACAAGAAAAGATATTCTCTTTGGCAGCTGTCGAGTCGTGTCGCCTTCGAACAGAGCACTGTATATCACATCCATTGGTTGGGTTATAGTTTGACTTTAGGAGCTGTACTCGTTATCTGATTTTTATCTCCACCCACTGGTTAAGCTTACAGTCCCTATGGAGCCTCTATTGATGCCTCCTACGTCATAGTTACACAATTTTATAGTTATACAAGGAACTAATTATGTAAATGATTGTCTTAATCTTTGTACTATTTCGGAAGGAGTATGCATAGATATATTTTCCTTTTCAGATTTTTTTTGCAAATCAGAGTTTGTTGGAAGAAATAATCATTCAAATAATGCTCCTACTTCATCAAATAATGAGATACAAGGAGTCTCTCATCTTCTTTCTTGCATATTCTACAATCTAGCGCTTGATCATGGAGTCTACAATTTCTTCATCAAAGTATTTCACCATAACTAGTTCATTCAGCTCATTAAAGTGGATATAAATACATGTTTCAAATTTTGTGCCATGTTTTTTCTTGAGGGATGATTTTCCCCATGTGGTTTTGCCTCTTTCCTCGGCTTTTCTGGACATGAATAGTTGTAAAGGGTCACCATAGCCGTATTGTTGGGCCCTATATGCATCCATATGCATCTATATGTATCACATATCATCATAAATTCAGACTTAAATGGGGGTGTTGGGATATTATAAACCCATTTCATACTTAGGATAACAATATTTAATCATTATTGACCAATTTCCTACCCACTAGCCTCGATAGTTAACATCCACTTGCACCACTTGGTCAACACTTGTCATATATACCCCGGGAGAGATTTTATCCTGATTATGGTTAGATCCTTCCCACTTTATTAAATTCCAAAATTAGTAATTGTGCCTTCCTATATATTATGTCTTTATACTACTTTATTCCATATTTTCAGTGGATAAGGTAAAGCTAGTCAACTAGGAAACTGCTATCTTTTGTTTCCAACCCATCCTCCATGATTTTCTCTCCAGATTCCCTAATTAGCATGTTTTTCCATCACTCATGAAAACTCACTCATGATTTAGCTAATTCGTGAGGTCCTTGATAGAGTTGGAAAGTGCTTTAGCCACCTATAGGGGTTTACCATATTTAGTAATCCTCATTTATGAGCTATCATGAGTTGGCTTACACCAAGTTACTCAATTTTCCTTTATAAGGATGTATTACTATTGTAATAATCAATCAATTATTCATTCTTCACTTCTTCATTTGATTCAGTCTCTTTATTCTTCTCTCTATTTTCCTTGTGCATGCTTGTGTGAATTATCTTGTAGCTATATCTACATCATGTATTTGTTCTTAGCAACGAGGCTGTTTTTCTTCTTAGCATTAGAGCTAATATTTCTACTTGGTATCAAAGCTCTCCTACAAGAGTCAGTATGCTGTCTTTTTTATTCTTGGAAGATGAGAGATTCAAGATCAAGCATGTTGCATATGAAAGAATCATATCTTGAGGATTCTCTCATAAATAAGTAATAGATTATGTTGATACAATTTCTCCTAGGGATGAGAATTTTATCATCAAGTGCAAGAGGAATTTGACTTGTGAATTTGAGATGAAATACTTGGGGTTGATGCATTATTTCTTAGGTTTACAGGTGTGGTAAGGACCTAATGAGATATTCCTTAGACAAGGGAAGTATACCATTGAGATCTTGTGCATATATGGTATGATGGACTGTAAGTCCATGGATACACCCATGGAAGCAAATATAAAGAGGTTACATGATTCTACCATATATTCATATTTAGTGGATCTAACCATGTACTGCTAGTCGATTGGTTCCTTGTTGTACCTGGTTAATACTAGGCCAGATATTTGTTATGCACTGAACACATTGAGTCAGCATATGGTTGAGCCGAGACAAGTACATCAGGTATTAGCTAAGCATGGGTTGAGATATATTCATGGTATAGTTGGGTATGGATTGAGATATACCTCAGGTGATGGAGTGAAGTTGGTGGGATTCACAAACTTAGATTGGGCAAGGAGTGCAATTGATAGAAACAGAACCTCTAGGTGGTTTTCTAGCTTGAATCATCTATGGTTTCTTGTTTCAGAAAGAAACAGAATTCTATGGCACCCAGTACATCCAATGCAGAGCACATTCCATCCAGTGTAGTTAGTAAGGAATCAATATGGATTCGAAGCCTTCCTACATATTTGTATGGTCATGATCTTAATGTGACAATGATATTTTGTGACAACTAGAAAAGCTATCAAATAACCCTATGGTGCATGACATAACCAAACATATTGAGATTAAATGTCACTACATCATAGACATAGTTCAGAAGGGACCAGTAAAGCTCCAATATATCTCCACATATGAGTAGGTTGTAGATATCCTTGCCAAGCCTTTTTCTAGATTCAAGTATGCATACTTCCATGAAAGGATTTGGGTGTTTGATATTCCCTTCCTCGTTAAGGGAGATTGATTACCAATATGATTGTTAATGACACACAAGTATAGATTTGTGTCTAAGTCCTTTGAGCAGTGTATCCCTGTGAGGGATGGTTCATGTGAGAAATGTTGTACATTATGGAGAGGAACCCTTTGATGAGTGTATCCCTATGAGGGATGTTTTCTGTAAGGAATGTTCTCCACTGTGGATAGGACTCCTTTGATGAGTGTATCCTTATGAGGGATGGTTCAAGTGAGGAACATTCTCCAATTTGGAGAGGAATCCATTGTGGAGTGGATCCCGGTGTGAAATGATCCCTATGAGGGATATTATTTTATGACGAGAGTGATCCATTATGGAGTGTGTGGACCCAGAGGGGTGGACTAGTTGTAGTCACCATTTCCTTCCAGTTATAATGACTAGTAAATTGGAAGAAGAATATTCCTATGGAATACAACCACCTTTCGATTTGAGATTGATGAAGTGCTTGGAAGAAGTGTATTCCTAGGGAGTAAATCCTCCATTCAATTTGATATTGATAAAGTGCTTGGAATAAGTGTCTTCCTAGGGATTTTGTCCTCCCTTCAATTTTAGACGCATAAAGTGCATTAGAAGTAATCCTCTTTGGTCTAGTGTGACCAAGCTGATTAGGCATATCATATATTATCACTGGAAATATGATGTGGTTCCATTGGGGAACAAGGTTCCAATCGAATCTTTGTTATGGTTAGATGGACTTGATCAGAAGATACCTCTCTTATGATGACGAGATGTTTAAATCAAGACATGATTCTTAGAAAATGTTTCGATGGAGTGAACTTAATTTCTAAACCCACAATGAACCAATTAATCCATGAATAAATGGCAATTGATATATTAGAATGATAATGTTGCAATAATAGATAAAAGACCTTTTATAGGCCTAAACACACCATTTCAATAAAAAGGTGTGACCCTACGCAATACTACATTTAATATTTAAAATATTTGTTCTTAAATACTTAGATACATAACATTGTCATCGTCTTTTAGAACGCTTTGTCCTAAAAGCTAGGGTAAATACGGGTATTGTTGACAAAATTGTTCTATCTCCCATGATGCATCTTCATCTGGAAAAAAAATCCACCTAATGAGATATTCCTTGAGTGTGCGAGAACGAATTCTTCTTTCTCAGGTTGTAATGATCGCCTCTGGTTCCAAAATTACCCTTCCTTCGTCATCTAACATAGGAAGTACTTTTGCATCATTTGATGCTGTCCCAACATTTTTTTGAGATATGATACATGGAATACATTGTGGATACAAATTTTATCAGGTAAGTGTAATCCATACGCAACTTGACTAATATTCTTGGTGATATGGTATGGTCCATAAAATTTTGGGGCCAGCTTGTTTTTTCCTCCTTGTTTAAGAGATACATGTTTATAGGGTTGGAGTCTTACAAACACCCAGTCTCTTATTCCAAATCTCTCTATGTTCTGTGTTGATCCGCTTGTTGCATCATATGGTTGTGTCATGACCAGATTATCCTTGATTAATTCAACCATTTTTTGAGTTTTCTATATTTGGTTCCTTACTTCTGCAACATTAGTGTCACTTAGAACCAACTCCTTCCAATTGGGAGGTTCATACCCATATAAGGCTTGGGAGGGGGTATTTTTTTGGAGGTATGGTATGTTGAATTACACCACCATTCGTCCAGATGTAACCATTGATACCAATGGTTTTGATTATATGTTATGAAACAACGTAGATAAGATTCTAAGAATTTATTTATGACTTCAGTCTGGCCATCAGTTTGGGGGTGATAAGATGAGCTCATATTGAGTGATGTGCCCACTTGTTTGAGAAATTCCCTCCAGAATTTCCCATTAAATTTTGCATCTCTGTCACTAAAAATGAGTTTTGGGAAGCCATGTAATTTGTAGATATTCTTGCAAAATACATTTGCAATCTATTTTGTTGTGTTTGTCCTTTTTATTTCCATGAATTTTGCAAATTTGGTTAATCGGTCAACCACTACAAAGATTTTTTCCTTCCCTTCTAACAGAGGTAACCAATCGATGAAGTCCATTGATATCTCTTCCCATTTCTGGTTTGGAATGCGTAGGAGGTGGAGTAACCCTGGGGTTAAAATATTTTCACTTTTGTTCCTCTGACATTTGTCGCATTCTACCACATATTGTTGGATATATTTTTGCATTTCTTTCCACATAAAAAAGACCTTATTGCATTATAGTAAGATTTGAAGAATCCTATGTGTCCTACTATGGGTGAATCATGGGATTCCTTCATTACCTTAGCCTTGAATTTTGAGTTTGAGTTTAAATAAATCCTCCCCTTATACCAAAGGATATCGTTTCCATTCAAACTTGGACTCCTGATTGGGATTGTTAATTATAGTGCTTGTGCTTGGGTCCTTGGCATATTCGCTTCGTATTTTATCTAGCCATTCTAGAATTATGATTGAAATGGAGTAAGAGGTCATATCCGTATCTTTTCTAGAGAGTGCATCTGCGACTACATTTTCCTTGCCCTTTCTGTGTATTATTTCCATGTTAAAAGTAGCAATTTTTTCTATCCACTTTTGTTATTTTGTGGACAATGTTTTCTATTAAAGTAGGTATTGAAGACTATTGTGGTTTGTGTGGATCATGAATTTTCTCCCTAGGAGGTATTGTCACCACTTTTCTAATGCATGCATAATGGCCAACATTTATTTATCGTATGTAGACTTCAATTGTTCATGTTTATTTAATTTTCTGCTCTCGAAGTCTACTGGGTGTTCATCTTGCATTAGTACTGCTCCAAACCCATAACCTAAAGCATCATATTCTATTACAAATGGTTTGAAGAAGTCTGTGGTAGCTAGCACAGGTGTGGAGAGCATAATTATTTTCAAAGCTTCAAAACACTTATCTGCTTCTTTACTCCACTAGAATGCATTATTTTTTAGAAGGTCGGATAAAGGCGCGGTTATGTACGCATAATTTTGGATGAATCTTCTATAGTATCTAGTTAGCCCAAGGAATACCATTAACTTGGAGATGTTAGAGGGTTTGGGACACTCTATGATTGATTTGATTTTTTTTATGGATCCACCTTGACTCCTTCTTTAGATATTGCATGACCAAGATAGTTCACTTCTTCCTTACCGAATGTGCATTTGGACATCTTGGCGTAGAAATGATTTGCTTTTAAAATAGAGAGTAATTTTTCCAGATGTATGAGATGGTCCTTCCATGTCTTACTGTATATGAGGATGTCATCAAAAAAATCTAGTACAAATTTCCGTAGGAATGGATGAAATAAGTTATTCATGGTTGCTTAAAATGTCATTGGAGCATTAATTAACCCTAAAGGAATTACCTTAAACTCATAATGTCCTTCATGGGTCTGGAAGGCTATTTTTTCCACATCTTCTAGCCTTACTCTGATTTATAATATCCCGATCTTAAATATAGTTTCGATAAGTACCTTGCACCATGAATCTCGTCCAACATTTCATTAATGAATGGAATGGGGAATTTGTCTTTAATAGTTATCTTGTCCAGTCCTTTGTAGTCAATGCATAGCCTAAATGACCCATCCTTCTTTTGTACTAGTACTACTGGTGCAGCATAAGGGCTCCAAATTTATGTAATCACTCCACACTTCAGCAAGTCGCGGATTAATCTTTCAATCTCTATCTTATGATGGTGTGGATACCTATAGGGATTAACATTGACAAGGATTTATCCATACTTGATTTCGATGACATGCTTGATCTTTATTTTTGGTGGTAATTCCATGGGAAGATCTTCAAATACCTTTTCGTACTTTTGGATCAGTCATTGGATATCTGGTTGACCTAATTTAACCGCTTCTGAAGTTAATAATTCCATCTCTTGGCATTGTACGGCATATGTTGGTGCTCCCTTTCGAATTAGCTCCTCCATTTTGTGGGATGACACAATTTGTGTGCAAGGGGGTTTGAACCCATGCAACTTGTATTTTTCTCCTTGCCACCTAAAATTTATAAAGTGTTCTTGGTGGTTGGATGAGTAGGTACCTAGTGTTTAAAACCACTGAATTCCTAATACTACATCAACTCCTCCTAAGGGTATCGCATAAAATTATGACTCAAGGTTATAGTTTTGTATTTGTAGCTTAACTTTGTGGCATTTTCCCACTTTCTCAATATTCTTTCCATCTGCGACCATTACCTTCATGTTAGGTATTGGATATATGACAAGGTTAAGCCTCTTTGCAACACTTACGTCAACTAAATTATGAGTACTTCCTGTGTTGAATAGGAAAACAACATTGTTATTTTGTATATGCCCTTTAAGTTTTAATGTATTTGGTTAGTGTATTGATGTTATGGCTGCGATCGATATCTTTGGTGTTTATTCATATTCTAACTCTGACGGAGGATTTTGGATGTCACATGTTTCTTCTATGTCAGATTCCTCACTGTCTGACTTTACTTCCTCTTCTACTTCATATTGATATAGGTTCTTGGTTGTCTCTTTTTTCAAACATATATATCTTGGGTCCCACTTCTCTCCGCAGTATTTACACTTTCCTTCCTTCATTCGTTGGGATTCTATATTGGGTTTATTGTCACTTCTTAGATGTGTTGGCCAGTATTTAGTGTTAGTTTTGGTATTTTGGATGAGCTTTCGATCTTTATCATGGTTTCTATTTCGGGTCTTTTTATTTTTTCCTTAATGATTTTTTCCTTGCATCTTGCCTTGTCCAGGGTTGAGACATTTAGTAGTTCTAGTTCGTCTCTGATATAGGGTTTTAGTATGTACACATAAGTTTGTAGACATTGACTGTTTGTGATTTCTAGCACATGTGTCACTAGGGATTCCCACTCGTCGATGTATTCATCGACGTCACCTTGCTACTGCAATATGGTGATTCTTGCAAAGAAGTATTTTTCCTTTAATTCTTCAAACCTTTTAAAGAAGTCGTGTTTGAACATGTTCTAGTGGAGTGTAGTTTCCTGCATTGTAACTTTCCACCACATGCACCAGTTATATGCTCGACCTTCTAGTTATCCTTTCTTCATCGGATATGATATTGTGTATGGAGATAAATTATTTTGCCTTGTTGATCCACGCCACGCTCTATTTTGCTTCGCCATCAAATTTTGGAAACTCTAACTTGGGATTCATTTGATATCCACCTATTGGTGGTCGTCACAGAGAGAACGGTTGTTCAATATTTTGGGAATGATTGTGATCTGTTTCTTCTTGTAGGATTTTCCCTTTAGGCGGAATTGTCTCATGATGTTTTGTATTTGTAGAACTTGAGGATGGTTGCTCTTTTCCTGACACGTTTCTAGATTTTTTTGTATCTTTTTCATCTAGATACCGCATGATTTTGCTTAATCTGGTTCTGAAACCTAATGATATCTCTCTCCTTACTCCCTCCATCTCCCATGATATAGCTTCATTGACTTCCTTTTTTACTGTGTATGATAGTTCTTCTTTTCCTTTGTGTATCTCTGCTTCGATTTGGTCGAGACTTGAGTGTAACCCTTCAAGATTTTTAGAATCTTGGACTTGGTTTTTCTCCAAAATCTCCATTCGATCCTTGATTTCTTTCATCTCCGATATATTTCTTGTGCAAGAAGGAATTTNAGAATCAATATATATGTGTGTGTGTGTGTGTGTGTGTGTGTGTGAATAAATATATATATATATATATATATATATATAACTTGGAAAGAAAATTAATAAAATTAATTATATAATAATAATAATAATAATAATAATATATATTTTTTATTTATTAATTTTGAATTGGTAATGTGCACAAGGGTGGATACGATGGCAGCGCGCCAGTGAGGGAAGGGAAGGCATGAGGGGAGGGAGCAGGGTCTCTGGCAGGAGTGGAAGGAGTTGGAGGGTCCGGGAGGAGGCACGAGGAGGGCATGCGTAGGAGGCTGGGGAGGATGCAAGGGCATGCAGCAGGGGAGCATGGGAGGGAGGTGTGCTCGTTGGATGGAGAGGGAGAAGGTAGACAAGGACAGGGTATGGTGCAGCGATTGAGCACGTGAGGGAGGATGATGGGTGGTTAGAGTTGGCACATGAGGGAAGATGATGGGTGGTCGAAGTGTAGTAGATGAAGTGGGAGAACGCAACGAGAAGAGTGAAGAATGGAGCAGGTGAGAGGTGGGGAGGAGATGAATGGAGTTGCAGAAGGTGTTGAGGAGCGGCACAAATCTGATACCACTTGGAGTGAACTTAATTTATGAACCCACAATGAACTGAATAAGCCATGAATAAATGGTAATTGATATATTAGAATGATGATGTTACAATAATAGATAAAAGACCTTGTATAGGCCTAAGCACACCATTTCAATAAAAAGGTGTGACCCTATGCAATATTACATTTAATATTTAAAATATTTGTTCTTGAATACTTAGATACATAAAAGTTCATATTGTTAGAATATAATCCGTTAGGGATTATTGTAAATAAATAATAAATAGGAATATGAATAGATGCATAGGAAGATGAAACGGCTGGTTCTCAACCGCCACATTGTAATGTATAAATATTTGCATTTGGCTATGTAATACATTGAATCGGGAGTTATTACCAACAAGTGGTATCAGAGCAGGGCTGTTTGCCATAACTCCTGCTGCATTTCTGTCCATTGTCATTCTGCTTGCCAGTCCAGTCCATTGCAGACTACTCCATCAGTCTACCAGTGGCATGAGAAATCCAGTCTCTGCGTGCATGCAATACCTAACCCTAATCCTGAGTTATTCTTCTGCTGCATTTTCATGAGGGAGTTTAGAATTTGTATTAAACCCAATTTTTTGTGGGCTCTCTTCTGGTGGGCTGCAACCTGCTGCATTGTAAAGGCTGTTGTATGAGCCTGCTCGTGTATTGTGAGCGTGAGCTGCGACCTGTTAGTTTCCTGGATGTTGTGATACCTTCGATTTTTCCTAAACAATATCTCCATGAGTTCTGTGATTGATATTTCATTTATAAGGAACAATATTTAATAGTCTGTATACCAACTTTGCTTTACCTCGAATTAAGAACAAAATGGAAAGCCATATATTTATTCCCCAACTCTTTTCCCCGCAAACTGAAATATCTTCCCGAACCAGAGAAGATTCTCAAAGAAGAATAGTGCTTCGGAGTTGCGTCGTGTATCAATGGGGAAATGGTTGCTTGAGATGACGAGTTTTCACTATTGATCAGCTTGCAAGTGATAATATTGATCTTTTATGACTTCAAACTAAGTCAATCCGCTCATATGTTCCTAGTTTTTGGGTGGACTTTGCCTTACCGTGGAAAAAATGATGTGGCCTTTTACCCTGTGAGTTCAGTTGCTACTAAGAGGGATAATTTGCAACTCATTCCATTGTTGCGTTCTGGTATCACTATTGGAGACTGCGTTCTATTGAAGACTGCGCACTATTGTTGCGTTCTGGAAGACTTGAAGACCGTTGCATGCTGTTGATGGTATATAATACATGTTGTTGATCGAATCTGGACTGAAGATATATACTGCATTGATATATAGTGAGACTGCCTGAGTGAACAAGTTCTTTGTGACTTTCAAAAGAAACCCTATTTTTTCTGAACGGACTGACTGCATGGTGAACCTGCGTGGAGACTACCTGCCGCCTGCGTGATGGACCTGGAGGAATAATGCTTGCTGGAGATATAAAGCTGCGTTGGAGATTGAATGAAGAGAGCTGTGTGAAGATTGCTGAAGCTGAGAAGATTGTCGTAGAGAGGTGTAAGTTGGTGATTTGACAGTGAAAACTGATTATTTTCAGTGTTTTTTGGTAAAGATTCCTCCTAGAATTGTTGCTGTGACCTGGAGACTGCCTAGTGGGGTGAGAGAGGCGACTCTCTGATGTGTTGTATGCTGCCTAAAAACCGGTGCCTGCGTTGAAGGACGCCTGAAAACTAGTGCCTGGATTGGATTGAGGCCTCTCCTTACATGTTGAATTTGCTCCCTCATTGCTGCGAGCTGTGATACATTTTTATTGCTTGATATTGGTGCATTCAGAGTTGTTGAAGATTGATGCTCTCATACACCTGCGTGGAGCTTCCTGCTGTATGGTGCGTGGAGGTTGCTATCAGTGTGGTGAATTTGGTCACTTCGCCCGAGATTGCAGCGTGGTATTGCTGTGTTGAAAAGACTCAGTGGTATCTGCGACCACGTGAACGAAGGTAAACCTTATTTTTGTTGACAGCAAAATATAATATATGATGTGCTGGAGGAATAATATATGCGTTGGAGAGTTATTACGTCTCTAAAAGAGTGCTGCGACTTCATACAAAAACCCTATTTTTTGCCCTATTTTTCTGCGTGAGTTTGCTGTGACCGAAGTTGAAGAGCTGCCTTAGCTGCGTGGAGCTGAATGTGAATATTATTGCCTTGTATTTGCTGCTGCTGTGACCGAGTTGACGATTGACATTACCAATTGCATGAAGACTGTTGAAGACTGTGTTTTATGCTGAATAATAACACATATTGCTAGTGACTGATATATTTTGTATTAAAGAAGCCTATGTATGACTGATATATTCTGATATATTTTGTATCTACTGATTTCTTCTCCATGAAATTGCTGCGAATTGAAGCTGATATACTGTCATTGTATCACTTTAAAATCTGAAGTTGAGATTGTAAATCACCTTGGCAGAGACTGTAGACCTGCAAGGTTATTATTTGTTTTCTATTTCTCTTTGTCATATCAAGATCATTATTGTAAATTACACTAACGGTTGTAAAGATGCACTCTTTGGCATCTAGTATTGGTGTTTCCCTAGCTGGCAAAGACCAATCCAAAGACCCTTCCAAGGGAGATTGCGGCAAAGAGAGAGGACAAGGAAGAAGAAATTTCAGAGGCAGAGGGGGTAGAAGCAAAAGATCAGACTTGTAGTGCAAGCGTTGCGGAAAGACTGGGCACACATCAGATCGGTGTTGGGCTTCATGGGATTCCATCAAAGACAAGCACAACCAGAAGAAAGATGACAATAAAAACCAAGATGCTAGTAAAACTTCTGATTCTTGTATTGTTGCACATTGTAATCTTGGATTTAATGAAATGACTTCTCTTTCATCTTATAAAGATTGTCGGCTGCTTGATACCGGTGCATCATCACACATGAAATTTAGAAAAGACTGTTTTGAAGAACTGAATGAAAAAATAGATGGCATAGTGTACTTTGCAGATCAGTCAAGTATTAAACCAAAGGGAATGGGCACCATTTGACTGAAGATGCCTGGATTCCCTGATTTCTTGTTGAAGAACGTTCTCTATCTTCCAGAGTTGCAGAGAAGCCTGCTGTCCTTGGTGGAGATTCGACAGCAAGGCCATTCCATCCACATGTTTGATGGAATCGTTGAAATAAGAAAGTCCTCTCACAACCAAGTCATCATGACTGGATACGAAGATGGAAAGCTGCTGAAGCTCAAGTGTTCATCCGCAAGATTTCAGAACTATGCCTACCTCTCTCACCATGGAGAAGGTAATATGTCATCTAGCTCATTATGGCATGCAATATTTGGTCATTTAAATTATAACAGTCTTCGTTTGTTGAGAAAGAATGGTGTATTTGGCTTTCCCACCATTCCTAAAGAGAAGAATACA
>LPNX010284307.1:164050-211749 GCA_001517045.1 Pseudotsuga menziesii | reverse complement strand
AAGTTGCAGACATCTTCACCAAAGCGCTTGGACGAGAAAAGTTTGAAAGATTCAGAAACATGCTCGGACTTACGAACACCCCTTCGGATTAAGAGGGGGGTTGTTACAATATAATCCATTAGGGATTATTGTAAATAAATAATAAATAGGAATATGAATAGATGCATAGGAAGATGAAACGGCTGGTTCTCAACCGCCACATTGTAATGTATAAATATTTGCATTTGGCTATGTAATACATTGAATCGGGAGTTATTACCAACACATATGATGTTATTACATGATAATGCCTCCCTACCTGAGAGGCAGTGTTGATGTTTTCATGAGTTCCAACATTGGGAAAACATTCTGCAAATCATTCTCTTAGAAGTTCATGACCCGCAAAGAGAAGGGCCCCTTCATAGCCCTGATTAGTCATCTGGACTAATTAATAAAGGGCTCGCATGCTTAGATTAGCCCTGTCATATGGATTGGAGTGATGGTAGGCTGGAGGCAACATTACATACTTAGTGTGTGAGAATTCTCCCTAGTGAGAGTGAGCCATTCCTTATATAGTGACATGACTTGTGTATGTTACAAGGAGATTTTATCTTCTTGTATATTAGACAAGGTATAATCTAATGTTGAAGTTGAAAATTGGTTCTAAGAGTGTTAGAGACGTTTTTGAGTATGGTCAAATCAACATTAGATCTCTTCAGTAATAATTTGACCACATGTGATGTGACATCAAAAACAAGAAATTATCTATGATGAATACAATCCATTTAAAAATTCCTAAAGAACGTTGAAGAAGAACTCCCATAAGACAAGTAGTGTTGAAGAAGAATATATTCCTCACTAAGAGGGAGAGTTTATGTTAATGTAGCATCAGAACATATTCTTAAGAAGTCCCAAAGAAAGTGGAAAGTAATTAAGAGAACAACTACCCTAATGAAAGGGGTAAATTGACCCTAGAAGACAAATGACAAGTTGGCTTCAAAGATAAATAAAAGATTAAATAAATTAAAGTACAATCAAACCTAATTGTGTAAACTTCTAGTGAAAAGAAGAATATAAATAAATTTCTTCCACACTTCATTTTGAACACACACTCAATCAACTCACTCAAGCTCAAGGAGAATTTCGCTCAAGTGAAGAAGATTATTTCTGGGTTGTATAAGACTTTTCTAGGTTCGTTATTGTTGGAGAGTTTTCTCCTTTTTCTCTAGGATTTGTCTAGAGCTTGTCTATGTGATGATTCTTGTGTCTAGATGTACTATTATATATTGAACTGATATCTCTAAATAATTAAAAGGTTGATGGGTTTTCTCCCTTATGGTTTCCCAAGATAAATATTTGTGTCTCTGTATGTTTCTATACACGGTTATTCTTTTAGTAATCCTAATTTATTCCTGCTACAAATACGTTAAATTTATATTGCTAATGTTATGAAAATATAACAGTAATGACTTGTTTCTTACAACATAACATCTCAATAAGTCATTAACATGTTTATACCAACATGCACCAATATTTATGCTAAAGAATTACATTCTTACTGCTATTGACATAATTGTTCATGGACACACTTGCTAGAATAGGTCTATAGTAGATAAACATCATTAGTACACAATAATATAGAGAAAAAAAAGATACTTTTACATATAATATAATTTCACGTAATAGAGAAAGACTGCAACTTATAGAACACTTAACTCATGCAGGGAAACTGATTGTACAAGATCCAGGCTCCACCCAACTACAGGCACTTAATCAACATATATTATTTCTATCATGAGGCCACCCCCAAGCTAGGAAATGGTTCCACTAGGGAAAAGGAAAAAATTAGAAGTATTTCCCAATATTTCTCAACATAACCTAGACACTAAGTCCACAACCATTACTGGCTAAATCTCAAGGATATACTTAGCTTTGATCCTCCATGGTTACAATAATCGAACCTACTTAGTAATACGTCAATATTTAACCTTTAAATGCAAATATTTACTCTAATAAGGTATCTCTTAGGAATTAGGGAACCATTATGATCCCTAGAGAAACATATACACAAACATATGGATTTACAATCAAGAGAAGGGGGAACTCTCCCTCTCTTCAATACATCAACATACCATCCTCATTATAATAACAAAATTAATAAGGGCAAGCCCTTTCTTATAAACATAGATAAACACCAATTATTTTTTTGACTCACCGAGAAATAGTACTTCAATTGCCACATAAGGGTCATGCCCTCTCAATGCCACACACATACAATGATAATAGCATAAACAATAAATCGATCAAAGAATCCTAAAGGGGCATATACCTTATACCTCAACATAACTAAACCAAGTATCCTACATATTAATATTATCAGGCTATGCTCATGTTATTCATTGTTTTCAGGAACATATAAATGAAACATGTAGGTCTATGTCCTTTCCACCTCACACCAATAAATATAAAGCCTATACAATTTTAATATCTAATGAAAACAAACATAATTAAGAAAGGGGTTGTTCCTAGCCAGCAAATATACATAATACAATTTCAAATGTATTGCAACCAAATGCAACAATAAGGGGGATATGCCCTACACCAGATCCAATCAACTAAACAAGGATGTGTCCATAGAGGGAGTCATCGCCTAACCTCAATACAAGACAAATACAAAACACAAAGAAATAGAGTAGCAATTAATTATTTAAATGCCAATAGAATGGAAATCCTTCAATCCTCAGGCTAACTCTGCATACTTCAACAATTATAAATATAAATTAAGTTTAACAGAGGAGGTAAACGCCCTCTTATTACAATGTTGCATACACTGAGGAGGTAAACACCCTGCCAAACTTTATGCCACTTTTCTTCACGTGAAGTAGATGCCACCTTGTATTGTCAGCTTGTTGGTAGTCTCCTATACTTGATTCATACCCGTCCTGATATTTCTTTTATCGTTGGTCGTGTTTCCCACTATATGAAAACACCCTATGAAAGTCACTTGAAAGCAACAAAAAGAATACTTTGATATATTCGTGGTACACTTCAGTTTGGGATTAATTACATTACATGGGGGGACTCCTTTGTTGATTGGTTTCACTTATTCAGATTCGGTTGGTGATCCTGGTGATCAGAAGCCTACTACAAGTTATGTTTTCAGTCTGGGCTCTGGACCTGTCACTTGGGCTTGTAAGAAACAACAATATTTTTCTCTTTCTTCATCAGAAGCATAATATCGAGTCGTAGTTAATGTCAATTAGGAATCTTTACGGATTCGACAAATCCTTTCATAGTTTGGATTCGAGCAGAAGCAAGATACTCCACTTTGGTGCGACAATCAAAGTTCCATCAAGCTTGTCAAAGATCCAGTTCAACATCAATGCATCAAACACATTGAGGTACATATACACTATATCAGAAATCGTGTTAATGATCCCATTCTTGAAGTTCTCTTCTACCCTACAGATGATCAAGTTGCAGACATCTTCACAAAGTCTCTCTTATAGAAGCGAATTTTTCTAAACTTCGATCTATGTTAAGAGTTCAAGGACTTGGCATAAGGGGGATAGGCTCTAGTGCCTCCTTCTGTCTCCTAATAGTGTCACTTTTGTAAATCCTTCAATCCTATCCCAAGTAGTTCTTAAAGGGGGATGTTAGGATATTTATACACTTAGGAGTTAGTTAAGATCAGCTTGTTATAATATATCTGTTAAGAAAAGTGTATTTCTTTACTATGCATTAGTATGCATTTGTAAATAGCTAATTTGAAGGTCACGATATGTTCGAGACATAGAGTGATTTGATGGTTCAAATTCTTTTATATCAAAACTAACTTTGAAACGTGGCTTAACACCTGATTATTCTATTATATATATTTAAATATCATGTAGGTTCATTGGCTAGTTCATCGATTATGAAAATCTCATTTGTAACTTTCTTTATTTTGCACAATAAAGTGCCTCAAGTATCTATTTGGATGGGGTCGTGGAGTACTTCCCTTTCGAGGGTGTAAACTATGTGAAAACATCAATGTGTTGATATGTGATCTGTTTGTGTGATTGGTTGCTCTAGGTGTTCGTTCTTTTGGAAGTATCATGTGTGCTAGAACATATGATGTATAGCCTAAGACAACATGAAAGAGTAATGAAATAACCACATATTCATATCATTTCAACTTTCCAATTATAGATAATATAATCAAATATGGCACAATATCAAACACATACCTCACCATTTTACCTTTTTTAGAAGGCCTCCCCCTTATCTAGGCATACCCCTCACCTCATCATCCAGGTTGGGTTCATCATCACCTAAACCTTAGTCATCCTCAAGATAATGTACCTCACAACCTGAGGCATCCCCCGCAATTTTCTCGGAGAATCCTTAGCTTACAGGACCACCACTACTCCTCACATCATCATTTGATTTATTATTGTTAGTGTTAGTTTTATTATTATTAGGTTCATTTGTTAGGAACGACACCTCCTTCCCCCCCCCCCCCCCCCTCCTACTTGTGTTAGTAGGTGATAGTTATTAATTTATTGGTATTTTAATGTATTCTTCTCTTTTCAATATTTCTCTTATAGGATTCTTTCGGATTTTAATTATTTTTTAACTTGCATATATTTTCATTCTAGATTAAAGGTACCTAGCCATCCAAGATATGTAGACAAGAACTCATGGTCATAAACTGGGTAGTACTCCTTCCCACTAACAGCCACTACTCTAGCCTGTTAATACAGGAAATATTGTTGTTAAACCATGCCCATGTAGATCTCCTAGGATTTGGTACACAATACCTGGGTTCTCACACTCTATGGCCATAGAGAAAAAATTTCAACCAATTTTAGACTTCGAAATTCACCATATGCATATAGATACCAAGGGGTTAGGTATCTCATCCCTTCATTTGTCCATGTTTATGATCAGTAAAGATTCAGTTTCTAATTTTAGATCTTGATTTTCGATTTTCATATTTATGTTAAGATGTATTCTTCTTAACTTTTCATCCTCCTTATCCCATCCATGGGGGATTATTTTTCTTCACTAGCATTTCCAACTAGCCATCATCGATCCTTCTTTATTCTGAAATATAACAGAGATACAATCATGTCAATGATAATAACATCATGAGCAGATGGTCAAATATAATAAGTATTTAAATGAGAAACTATACGTTTCATCACAACAATCTATATTCCACTACCATCACAAATGTATTCATTTGCATTTACATTTACATGCACACCTCAGTGCATACACATTAATATATGCTCTAGCACAACAAAAAGGGAAATGCATTCAACATCCAAGCAATGTTGAAAATTTCCCAGGAAACAACATACATATGTTTATTTAAATACAGTTGGAGGGGGCAAAGCCCTTTAACATTCAAGTAATAATGAACATTGCCTAAGCAACAAGATAGATATATTTAAATACAATTGAGAGGGGGAAAGCTCTCAACAACCAAGATATAACATGACATACTATAAGTACATACGAAACTTCATGGTGTATAGCAGACAGGTTAATAGGGCCAATAAAATCAACGGCCTACTTTCAAAAAAGCCTAGTTTGGACTGGACTGGACTGGACTGGACAAGGAGGAACGGAACAAGGAGGGGCTACCTACAATGATGCCCAATGTCTATTGTAAATGTATGCTTTGACAATAGGCCCGCTGAGACAGATAATCCCTTAATGCAAACCTAAGATTGCACAAACATGAATATAATTAATTACATTGAATCGGACAAATCCCCCAACAACCAAACCCCAATAAAACATGCATAAAATATTAATATAGTCTAAAGGGGGAAATTCCCCATTCATTCAACCAAAATATTTAACCTAAATAAAAACCCTAAGTGAAAATGCCCTCATAATAAAACAATAATAACAAATTGCAAAAGTGTTAACTCTAGCAAAGGGGAAACACCGTAGTATTCAGCTTCAAGCATAATTTAACAGATTACATATGCATTCAACTAACAATTAGTAGATGCATAGTGAATCCATAGAGGAAACACACTCATCCACGTCTCCTACATTTAACTTAAACAAATGCCTTTCATATTGCACGAGTTGGGTAACTCCCTCATTCAGATTATTCAGATATCGTGAAAACAAATAATTTAGAAAATACAGTCAACATTTCATTAATGTTGAAGGGAAACGCTCTGCACAAAAAAATCTTAACAAAAGAAACAACATTTAATTGTGCAAAAGGGACAACGCCCTCCTTCATAGAACCAACATCCAAATATTTAATTAGTAGTGGCAATCCTAGAGGGTCACATCCTAGTGGAATCAAAGAAACATTGATATATAATAGATAGAATCATCAATTATAGGATCACAAGTGGACAACACCCCCTCCCCTTGACATAGAATAAAAATATATTCAAAACTAGAGTTATTAAGTGAAATGCCCTATCTTCTCCTACACTAAATCCCAAGCGGTATACAAATTTAACACAACCACGTGGTAGATGCCCCCATATATGAAGCAATAAACCATTCGCAAAGGATTTATTTTATTTGATTGCAAGCAAAGGGACGATTTCCTAATTCTCTCGGATAATATACGAATTGTAGACAATAAACAATTAAAAGAAACACAGGTAAAACCCCTCATGCTCTTATCCCCAAAGCAAATACAATTGGTAAAATATAAACAACTTAAATGAAACAAAGCAAATAATCCCTCAACCTCTCAGAAAAACACCAAAAATTAAAGCATGATGCATCCATAAACAATCATAGGTCTAGATAAATTCAACCATTACCAACAAAGCATAAAGCTTGCTTACCTAGCTTTAAAAAACCACTATAAGTTGCTAGGGATTTAGACAGCCCTCCATAGAGAGGACGATCCTTCTTGATCCTTCTACATATAAACAAACATTTAGATACACAAAGTAAGGACAAGGGTAAATCTCCCTCCACAAAATCCTAATAATACCTGCATCAGCATTAGTATATAATTAAATGCACAAAAGGGCTAGTGCCCTACACCTTCAACATACAATAATAATAGCCACATGCAGAAACGTCAATGCATACTAGATGGCACTACACAAGCATTAATTAAACAAAATATTGTTGTAAACCAAAGGGTAGTTCCCTCATCCAACTCTTTAAACAAATAGTTGCTGCATAATTATCCCCAAAGGGATAACCCCCTAACCCATCAACCACAAAACATCTACATAAGCATACCATAATAATTTACATGATCAATCATATCAACATGAATGTAATAGCAAGAGAAAATAAAATATATATTTTGTCTCAACCTATTACCATTCATCTTCACAAAACATTAGAGATGATAATTGAAATTAGAGAAAGGAATTTTAAACATTCTTATAAACTTTCGATTTATAAATCTAAGGAAAGTAGTATTATACCTCATGCAAGTATGCAAGATAAATTCATTTTTATTTTACTTAATTGTCAACCCATCTAAATGTCTAGTGTTACAACTCTACTCTTATACCTGATCCATCCAAGAAGTCGATCGGCTTGTTCGACTAGTTAGCCTGCTCCTAGTCGACTTCTCACATAACTCGTCGAAGACCGACCACTCCAGCATGCTCCGTCAACATCATCTACTGCATCCATTGGAACGTATCACAACATAACTCATCGAATACCAACGACTCCAGCATGCTCCGTCGACACCGAATATTGCATCTGATGGAACCGGTCACCGCATAACTCATCGAAGACTGACAACTCTAGCATGCCCTTACGACACCAACTACTGCACATCAACAATACCAACTTCGACAGATTGTCGCTAAGACTTCCAATCGACTATGACACTTGCACTTCTCCGACCGTTTCAACATCTCTCGTAATTGAACATAACAGGTAGGCGCACAAGCCTTCTCAACACTTTATATAAGTTTGTACATTATTGTAACATAAAGGAGTATAATAACAAAGATTGGGGTTCCCAATTCTTGGATTTTCCCTGCATGTGTGGGTTGTATTGTTTTATTCTTCTAGATTGTTGACATATTCTATATTTATTCCACCATAGAAGAACTCGACTCATTCAGTCAAACTTGTTGTCTCCCGTCGAACACCTATGTGACAATGACCATTGGTATCAGAGCTACCATCTGGGATTCAAGCTTTTTAGCCTAACTTTGTGTGCGTTCTATGTAGACACTTCTTGCAAAGTTACTTGAATTATGCATGTGAAAACGCGCTTGCAAACTCAGCAATCCAGAGAGACGCTACCTTGGACTTCTGACTACCCACCATTTCCAAACACTCATCTAAAGATGGCAAAGAAAGTAGACAAAAGCCATGCAACCGAAGAGACAAAGAAACTCATAGAGAAAGCACTCACTCGACAGCGAACCAAAATATTCTCCCAATTCAATGATATTCTCATGCGAATCGCCTCAACTTCAAAAGGAACATCGACAAGATACACTTCTGACAAAGTCAGCCCCTTTAAGGTTCAAATGAGCTTAGATCCACCAAATCTTGAAGGAAATATTGACGTTGAATCCATCGACAACTAGGTACAACAGCTAGAATCTTATTTCTATGTGAATCAACTCTCGAAAGCTAAGAAGATCACCATTGTATCCTTCAAGATGTCAACTTATGTGCACTGTTGGTGGGAAAATATATTGACAAAGATGCATAAAGAATACAACCCCATAGACACATGGGATAAATTCGTTGAGAAATTCCGAAGAGATTTCTATCCACTCAAATACCTATAGAAACAATATAAGAAGTGGGAGGAGCCAAGGAAATGGAGAGACCAGTCCGTGCATAGCTATACCAACGAGTTCTATTGACTCATGGCTAGACTTGGTGTTCAAGAAGAAGAGAAACTACTTGTTATGAAGTACATAAGTGGTCTATCCCCATACATTCAACAAGATATGGAGTTCCTTTTTGTCAATACACTCATGGATGCATTCCAGTATGTTATCAAGATGAGCCAAGTAGAAAGGAAAAGCACGACTCACAACTAAACCAACAAGACGACCATCCGCCAAGGAGTCTTCGTCGATAGCCTAATCTGACAAGTCTAAACTCCCTACCCATTCAACTCTGTCGAGGCAATATTAGGGCAAGTGACACTCTCAGAAATACAAGAGGGATCACACTAGGAAAACTCCTATCGACAAATTGTGTGATTACCACAAAAAATCCTAGCATGACGCATCTAAATCCAAAGCTCAAAAGACATTTCTAGCAAAAATGTCTGCATCTGAAAAATCTGACAAATCCATCGCGGAATCTTGTTCAATGTACAGCATCATGAGTCATTCTCCATGAGACTTGTGTTGTATCAAGTCCGGAACTTATGTTGTATTAAGTTTAGAAACCTCTTCATGAGACTTGTGTTATATCAAGTACGAAACTGATGTTGTATTAAGTTTATCAACTTATGTTGTATTAAGTTAAGAGCTTGTGTTGTATCAAGCTAGGATGTTGAGGTTATCAGAGATGCATGTACTATGATCTTATGTTGTATTGAGATCGCGATATTATGTTGTATCAAGATTAGGATCTTATGTTGTATTAAGATCAGGACCTTGTGTTGTATCAAGTTCAAAGACTTGTGTTGTATCAACTCCGAACTTATGTTGTATTAATTTCAGGAATCTTGCATTGTATCAAGACCATATGACTTGTGTCGTATCAAGTCATGATGATATACTATGTCATGTATGGCTAGTCATGGTCACCCAGGTGTTATGAGTCCCCTTTAGGGATTAGCTACCCCCTAGAGTGATTTACTTTAGCATATTTATATATGGCCTAGGGTAATACATATGATCATAGGTTGGGAAATAAATCTTCTAGGTATGATATGATAAAGATGATTAATTAACTAAAAACTCATGGACCATTCAGAATTAATTAATGATAAATGAGATGAGCACACAGATAGATTAAAGATTCGAATTACCTATGTCAAACCTCCAGTGAACTCGAATTGCAAAGACATCAGCTAAGTCTAAGTTTTGGAAAACAAGTTTCAGTTAATTAAGGAATCTACTCCTTGATTTATGCAAAGTGGTTGTTAAATATGACACTGATGGTGAAGCACTAAATACATTGAGTTAAACTTCTAGCTAATGGTCAAGCAATTAGTCATTCAATTCACATTCAGTTCTAATTAGTTACATTCAGTTGTGTTCAGTTACATTTAATTCAGATCAGTTACATTCAGTTTTTTTCAGTTACATTTAATTCATATCAGTTACATTCAGTTTTGTTCAGTTACATTTAATTCATATCAGTTACATTCAGTTTTGTTCAGTTACATTCAATTTCGATTCAATTCAGTTCAGTTAAATCAGTTAACACTCAGTCAGAGGGAGTTGACACCAGTGAATTAATGGAGGGCGCATATCTTTAGTGTGAGAGATAATTACAAGGTGACAACTTGGAACCAATTAAAGGAAGGCGCAATGGGTAATGTGTGAGGAATGCACACAGTGTTCACAGTGCCCAAAATTCATGTAACCATTTGCTACCTTCATTGTATGAGTGAATTAGCTTGTTATTAGAGAGCTATGCACTTGTCAAGGCTATCACAGTATTCTGAGTGATCTCTATTCTCTAGTGCTACTTAGATATCTCTTATCAAGCCATATGCAAGTGTTGTAAAATTATTCTTTGTCATTATCTATCATACTCTAAGGATTGTTTGTTGGGTTTTTCATCCTCCATATTTGGAGGGTTTTCCCAAGGTACATCATGTGTCTTATGGATTGAATCATTTGTGTTTGTGAATTATTTATGAGATCTATTTGCACTGAATTTGTTTATCAAAAGTTTTAAAGTTCAAGTATCTTCATATTTTCTCAAACATCGACAAATCCGACCCAAAATTGTCGACCCTCTTAGCATCACATCGACAGCTCTAGCAGACTCAACTATTGTCGACGAGGAGGAACAAGAGATCCTATTCTAAACAAATATATGGGTTCAAAACAATCCATTGCATTTGATTGTGGATAATGGCAGCCAAAAGAACTTTGTTTTTGAATCTCTTGTGAAAAAACTAGGTCTTGTCACCACATTGCATCCTTAACCTTATAACATCGATTGGATGAAGGATGGAAAAGAACTCAAAATCACTCAACAATGCAAGCTCAACTGCTTTATTAATCCTTTCAAAGATGAAGTACTCTACGATGTGTAACCTCTTTCCATTTTCGATGCATTATTTGGGAAACCTTACTTGTGGAATCGACATGGAAGTTGTCACTCATGACCACAGAATGTGATTGTCAAAATTTGCAACCAGTGGCATGGAATACCAGAACAAAGACCAGGATCGACAGTTGAAAAGGTATCTGTTAAACATGCAAAAAATGTTGATCACCCATGCTTAGAAATTTGCATAGATCATGATCAAGCCTCAACATTCCCGAATGACTACAGCAACTTATCTACCATCTGAAAACTATAGTTCCCGACAGCAACAGCAAATAGACAACATTCTTAAAGAATACCGGAATATGTTCAAATCACCCCACGGAGTATCGTTACACTTCCAGGTAAAACACTCCATTGAAATCCCTCATGGTTCTTCTCTTCCTAATGCATTTGTTTACAGGAGATCCATTATCGAGAATGAATAAATTTGTCAATAGATCCAAGATTTGATCATGACAAGGGCCATATCTGACCCAACTCCTCTCCTTTTGGAATTCCAGTTGTCCTTGTTCTGAATAAAGATGGGACTTGGCACATGTGCATCGACTAGATGGAACTCAACAAGATTTTGTTGAATAATCGATACCCTTTTCCAAGAATTGATGAATTGAATGATTGTATGAAAGGTGCTAAATTCTTTACTAAACTCAAACTTAAGTCAGGATATCATAAAATGTCTGGAAGACTGCTTTCAAGACAAAGGAAGGATTGTTTGAATGGTTAACCATGCCTTTCAGCTTAACTAATGCACCTGTAACCTTTATGTGATACATGGATGATGTGTTGCGACCTTTTATAGGAAAAATTGTCATTGTCTATCTCGACGACATCTTGATTTACAGTAGAACGTGGGAGGAACATGTCTGACAGCTTGAACAAGTCCTCGACATCCTCCGACAACATCAACTCTTCTTGAATCTGGACAAGTGTTCATTTTCCATGAACAATAGAAAATACTCAGGGTATATAATCAACTCTGCAGACATTCATGTCAACCCAGAAAAGATATAGATCCTTAAAGACTAGTCCATTCCTCAAAACATTCATGAACTAAGAAGCTTTCTTGGTTTGGAGAGTTTTTATCGACGATTTGTACTCAACTTCAATCGCATAGCTTGGCAATCGAATCAGTTGACTAAAGAGAATGAAAACATTGTTTACAAGTGAACCCCGCATACACATTTAAAAAAAAAATCCCATTTTTTTTTAATAAATTTGAAATTTATAAAAAAATACAAAAATAAAAAATATATATATATTAAAAAAATTACAAAGGAAAGAAAAAATAAAATTAAAAGCAATTATTAAAAAACAAAAAAAAACTATAGAAAAATATAAAAAATTAAAAACAAAAATAATACAAAAATACAACATTTAAAAAATCTTAACAAAACCATAACAAAAAAACAAAAAATATTTAACTAAAAATAAATAAAATCAAAACAATAAAAAAGATTAAAATTTAAAAAAAATGTATAATAAAACCAATTAAAATTAAAAAATAATACAAACAATTTTAACAAATTAAAATTAAAATGGAAACAATTAAACAAAATAAAAATAAAACTACATATTCCCTCTCCACTCTCCTCCCCCACACCTACCTATCCCTTCCCCATGCCCCCTCCCCTCTTCCCTCTCCCAACACTTGCCCGCCCATTCCCCCTTACCCCTACCCCCTCTCCTCTTCCCCGCCTCCTCCCTCACCCCCTCTGCCCCTTCCCCTCCATCAACATCTCCCTATGCCCCCTCATGTCCACCCACCTCCGAGATACCCCTCCATTAGCTCCCCTCTGCTCACTCAACCCTCCCACCACCCTCTTGTGCCCACAAAAGGGTGGAGACTCAATTCCATAATCAACTCTCTACCAATTTACAAGCACGAAAGGGTGGCGGGAGGGTTAAGCAGGTAGAGGGGAGTGGGAAGAGGTGGTGCGGGTGTTGGTGGGGGTGGGGATGGGGAGAGGAAAGGTAGCCTGTGGCGAGGCAATGGAAGGGGGAGTGGGGGGCTTGGGAGAGGAGAGAGGGCGATGGGGAAGGGACGAGAGGGTAGGGATAGGTGCGCATTGGGAGGAGAGGAGAGGGGGAACGGGTAGGTTAGTTTTTTTTTTAAATTAATTGTTTCCATTTTTATTTTTTTTTAAATGCTTGTATTATTTTTTAATTTAAATTTTATTTTTTTTAAATTGTTTGAATTATTTTTTAATTTAAATTTTATTTTATTTTTTAAATTGTTTTCATTATATTTTNATATATATATATATATAATTGTATTTTTATTTTATTATTGCTTTTTTTATATAGTTTAATTTGTTTTTTATTTTTTTGTTTTTAATTATAATTCAATTATTGTTATTTGTTTCTATTTTATTTTTTATTTTTAATTGTATTTTTTTAATATTTATTTTTTGGGTAAATTTCAAATTTATTTTTGAAAAATTAAACATTTTAATTTGATTAAATGTTTTTTTTTAATTTCATATTTATTGAAGTTTTTAGAAAAAACTATTTTTATAATTAAATTAAGATATATCTTAATTTTTTAAGTTATTTAAATGAAAAAAATATTATTTTCGTATGTCATGCAAGGTTTCAATGTGAGTGCAAGTGATGGAAGAAAATGGTGCCACCTACAACACCACTTTTGTATTCGAGGGTTGGTTTTCAGCTTTAATTGTACCAATATCTGTAGAATTTTTCAAAATGATCTAATTTTATCCTTGGAAAAAAAGGGGTGTTACTGGTAGCACTACTTTCAATTCGGAGGTTGATTTAGGTTTTGATTGCACCAACACGTGTCGGAGTTTCCAAAAAAATTTAATTTTAGCTTTGAAAAAAATGGTGCTACCAATAGCACCACTTTTATATTCAGGTCTTTTTTATTGTTTTGATGAAAAAATGTGAGTATTTATGAAAAGAGTTCTCGTTTTGAGTATACTTCTCGTTAAGTTGTATAATGTGTTGACAGAGGTAAAAGTTTTGTTTTTCATTAAATCTTTTTTTTGGATAACTTTGGGTATGTTATAGAAGATTTTGTGCCTACAGTCACTTTAGATGTAAGAGGGAGCTTGTATTTCAGATGAGTATTACATAAAAGTGGTATCATACCTTGTTTAATATTGTTGAGTTCAATACCCTAGCTTTCTTGGGAGAAACACTTGGGCCATTGGAATGGCTTTTCTCTGCTTCATATCCTATTGATTTTTTGCACCTAAGACTTGTTCGTGATGAGTATGCTAAGCCTTGCTCTTAGAGAGTGTGATAGGATGGATAGAGCTTCCAATTTTGTCCCTTGGAAGTTTAGACTCTAGTTACTTATGATGAAAGATTATCTTTGGGAACATCTATCAAAAGGGATCCTAAAACCTATTGATCTAACATAGTTGGTCACTCATTGGAAAAAGGAATCCAAGGTGAAGAGGGCCACTCTTGATTGTGTGTTGGATCATTTCATCCCATGCATTGAAGGTATTAATGCATGTAAGAAATGTTCGAACCTTTGATTGAGCTATTTAAAACTTGTGTGCTTCTTGATATATGCTCTTACAAAACTATTTGTTAGTTGTTTGCATTAGAAAGATATTTTTGTGAGATACTTGATCAGGGAAACCTAATTGAGAGATCATTTGTGTGTCATTGGAACACAAGTGGAGGGTGAGGAAATGGTTTCCATTGCTTTGAATTGACGTTCTCCTCCCTATATTCCTTTTATTTAAGGTGTTTGTGTTCAAGGTATGTTAACAAAATTTCCAAAACTTTGGATTGATCTTGTGTAGGAAATCGTATTGTAGAGTAATTAAAAGAAACAAGGACAATTAAATTATATTAGTCCCATAGGGGAGACTAAAAAAGGTTAGAAACAAAGTATATAAGGAGAAGGAAGGTACATAGACATAGACAAAGGACTTGAGTAAGGTGATGTGCTTTCAATATTAATATATGTGACATTAATATAGCCAATGCCTTTTGAAGAATAAGAGAAAGTGATGTGGATATTCTTGTTGAATTTTAATATCATCCTGCAACTCAATGAGCTTGAATCTGATAGGTATTCCAACGCATTCTTTTTTAAAATCTAAGCATAAAAAGAATTATAGTTCTATCCCTATTTACATAATGTTAATGTTAGCTTCTTATTAAATTTTAATTTCATCTTGTGAAATCAATGAGATTGCCTCTGTTATAGTGGATTGTGTTGACATAACTATTCAAATAGTTTGTGATAATACCATCATCAAGACTTTGTATATGTTATTTGTATTCACTTTTTTAGTGAGTGAAGTGGTTTTTATTTCATGGTTATGCATACAGGTTGGTCTGATATCTTCCGTTGGTTTTAGTTCTTTTTACTTGAGGCTAGCATACACTGAAAAAATAGTTTACATAATAGAAATATCCCAAATGTTTAATCCCGCAAATTGTAAATATCTTGAATAGGTAACAAGATCATAGGTGAAATAGTTTTTAAATCATATCTAAAATAATTAACTTGCATAACGTAAATAATTTACACCAGTAAACAATATACTAAATGAAATAGTCATTAGAAGAAATTTCAACTCAAAATGGGCCTCCTAAAAAAATTAATAAAATAATATTTATTAATTTTGGAGGAAGAAAAGAAAAAAACTACTTTTTTGTTTGCATTTTCGACATATCTCTCCAAGTTCTTACTCAAATTTCGAATGGAATTTGAATTAGAGTTAAAAGGCCCATTTTGAGTTGAAATTTCCTCTAATGTTCTAATACATATCTACGATAGTTAGCTTGCATATTGTAAATACCTTGCGAAAGTAAACCAAATAGTAAATGAAATAGTTTTCGATACCTATCGAATATAGTTAGATTACAAATTGTAAATAACTTGAGCAGGTAAACAAAATAGTAGATGAAATAGTTTTAATACATATTTGAACTGCAACAATTGTGGGAAATTCAATTGAAACAACCACATTCCACTAACCAAAGATCATTGAAAAACCAATCCTCTTTCTCATTAATCACCCCCTAGCATGAAACATGAAACCATAAGTGCCAACACCTTGTTGTACAACTACAACATCTCTTTCCCTAATAGAATTATCAGTAACTCAAAACTGGAACTGACTCTTTCTTATCTCAACAAGGCTTACTTCTCAGGATATTTCCTGACACATCAAAGGTGCTGACACAACATATTCCCTATGCATACTAGACAATGTCATGTCCTCACACATGCATATAAATAACATTTTCCTAGGTCTTACACAAGGATCAACCTTCCCTCCTTGTGAATTCATTGGCCTTGGAGCCCCTTCTATATTTCAGTAATGTCTCTTCGCATTTGTCATTCTCACCTCTTCAGAAGCAGGTATGTGTTCCCCTCCTATGGGGTCATGATTCATCAAGTTCTAACATTGGCATTCCAACCACTCCAACATTTTATTAATGATTTCAAAAACTATCTTTTACATCTACCCTCTCATGAGGACAAGTGGCAAGTTTGTATCTTGCACATGTTCAAAATAAAATAATAAAATATTCATTTCTACTCTCAAATTCAAATTTGTACTTAGTTAAAAAATAGAGTAAGACATGGGGGACATTATGCCTCTTTTTCTATAGCAACTTCCTATGCAAAGATTTTAAAAGTAAGAAAATAATATTTTCAAGTGACCCTCATCTCCATAGATTTCATTGAAAATGAATTATTATTCACAACTTGCAGTTAAAATCATGGCAAATTTTAGTTTTATGCGAAATCTCTTAAACAAAATTGCATCCATCCAATAACTTGAAAGCATTACTTATGTTAGTCATATATGTAGAGAGAATCATTTTCTATAGAAGACCAATAACAATATGTACAAATTCAATCAAAATCCCATCAATTTAGTTACAAACTAAATATGAATTTTTCCTTATGTACTTCATTTCTAGTAGGTTGAACTTGGAAAGAACAAAACAAGGACAATTATGAAAACCAAGGTATAAGGAAATGAATTGATTACAAATTACCTAAAGAACCATCATTATTGGAATACAAGAACTATGTCTCAAAGGATTGGTGGTTATATAGCCAAGCATATCCAACACTCTACAAGTAGCTTGTTGAAAGTCATTTTTCGTGAAGCTTAGATGCAATGACTCCAAAAAAAACATATACTTTTTATTTTATTTTTTAAAAATGAAAACACTTATTGTCATAAAATTTTGTCAACCATCGTAGCTAGGCCCAAGTCATCTTTGCATTGTTGTTGATGTATTTATAATTTTAGCTGAATTAGAAAATTTATAGTTTTAGATTGATCCCATGGATCCTCTTATTTATTTACCTAAGGCATGACTACTATATACCTAGGATCGTTGGATAACCTAGCGACCACATCCTCTATACCGGGGTCAATACCTACGTTCATAGATTATACATTGTGGACTATACATTGGGTTATACGTTATGCTAGTAAGGGCATTATAGCGTGAATAGTGTTGATTTTGTATAAAAACATTAGTTGTATTGTCTGTTGGAAGCTTCGATTTTATATTATATCAATGGCGGCCCTTGGGCTCTACTTGTGGTTCGTTATACAGATGTATAAATGAAAGGTTTAAATGTTATATAAGTGACTACGCAAAGTTTGACCCTGTGGCATTATGGGGGCCTTCTCCACTTTTCCAACATCAAACATATCGGGGACCTTCAAGTGTTGGGTGATTCCAAGGCTATTATTGATTAGGACTTGGGGTACATGCCATTCAATCTTTGGATCTTTCTCATTGGTTGAGGCATGTGAGAGGCCTCATGGGTCTCTTCAACTCTCTTGATTTTTGTCACATCTATAGAGAGTATAACTCTCAGGCTGATAGTCTCTTCAAACGGGCTATAGGTATGGGTGAAGGTAAAATATTTTGGCAAGAATAGACAAGGAATCGCCTGATGGACTCGGGCATCCTGTATCTTTACTGATTCACTCCATGGGCTACACTACTAAAACATTCACTGAGGCTCTCTTTCAGCAATGGGTATTTTTTTTGGCATGTCTCTTTTCAATGCTCATATGATGATAGAATTTCAGCCAATATTTATGCTTTTGTATTTCAGTTACTACTTCTTGTTTCATTATGTTGATCATGTTTTTTCAATTTGATGTTTTTTTATGACTCGGGATCCTTCATGTTACTATCTAAAAGACTTATGATGACTATGCCTTGACTTATATCTTCTTAAGCTTCTATTTCTGTAAATGGTGTCTTATGTTTTACTAAGACACAATTTTATATAAATAAAATTACCTTTTTTCCGTGTGAAAAAAAAGTTCGACCCTGCCTGTGAAGTTATGCGTTCATATTTAATATATAGTGTTTATGTGTATTTGCTTATGGTTCTTGAAACATATTTCGAAACCCATAGGTTTCGAACACGAGTGGATATGTCTGTTACTCATTTTACAATGCATATTTGTATTTGTTTATGTTTTTGTATTTGCGAGGGCTTTGACCCTATGTTATGTCTTATTAATTAGGTGTAAGGTCTTGGGACATTACATCCCACCCCCCTTATAATAACATTGTCCCGGTGTTAACCAGTTTAGATCAGCTTTGCAAAAAGGAACGATAGGCTTCCCTCGTGGATTCTTCATTTTCCCAAGTAGCCTCTTCAAGTTCAAAGTGCTTACATTACACCTTGACCTAAATAATAGCTCGGTTCCTGAGCCAAGTTTCTCTCTGGTCCAGTATACATTGTGGTTCTGGAAGGAACTCTCCTTCTGGTTCCACCTATAACAAATTTCAATCAAGATTGTGCTTAAGATCAAAAACATACTTTTTAAAAAGTTATACATGGAATACATGAAGAACATTAATATGAGCAGGTAAGGCAAGTTGATAAGAGATAGGGACTATCCTTGCTAAGATATCGAATGGCCCATGGTATATTGGAGCCAACTTGCTGCACTTTCCCAACTTGAGAGTGCTTCTCTTTTCCTTAACCTTTATGTGTTAGAATATTAAAACCCCACTCCATACTTAGGATATAATAATGATTCATCTTTGATTAATTTCCAAGGTGTTGACTAGGTAGTTGGCCACCTTTTGCCACTTTTGGCACACACTCGCCATCATTATCCACAAGAGTGCACTTGGACAGATTATAAATAATATCTTGTCTGCTTTTAATATTGTCTAGGAATAATAAGAGTGATTTCCTATTTTAGACTGCTTTTGTCTTTCTTTTTCTGCTTTTTAGTGGATAAGGATAAAGCTAGTTAATTTGGTAATTGTATTCTTTTTTAAACAACACATGCTCCATGTTATTCTCTCCAAAATCCATGATATGATTATGTTTACATCACTCATTAGTTTTCATATCTGATTTACCTAATTCCTGGGGTCCTTGACTGATTTGGAAAGTGATTTATCCACCTTTGGGGGTTTTTTCGATAATTGGTAAGACTGCTTTTGTGATGATTTTGAATTCCTTCTTTGGATTTCGAACCTCTTATGTAATTATATATTTGGATAGTCATTACATTTCCTAAGTTTGGATTATGTACTCTTATTCAATAGAATTTTATTGTGTGCATCAATTCAGTGTATGTTTTCAGTGTCCATGTTAGTTTTTGCTTAACAATTAGTGATCTATGAGTGATCAGCCTCTGAATTGATTTTCACGTGGCATCAAACATCCTTTAGTAGAATTATTCTTCTATTAACTGTTCAGTATATTTTGCATGATCGAATTCATACTCACAAGGGCGCAATCCAGTCTCACAGGGGCGCAACTAGTGAAGCCATGGAGCAGTCTCAATCAATCATCTTGACTCCATTCAACTAATTTGATTGGAAGGCGTAGATGGGATTATGTTGAGTGGAAATTGGCTCTATAAAATGACTATGGCTATTCAAATGAGCCTACAGCAACAGTAGAGAATTCCAAGTGGAATAACATAAGAGATGAAATGTATGGTCTCTTATGTATCAGTACTTCCATAGATCTTCTTTTCCATTTGGATGGTCTTACAATACCTAATCAATTTTGGGTTAAACTTCAAAAAAAAATTGGAAAGACAGATGAATTGAGGGGCCATCAACTAGAGAAAGAACTAATTTCACCGAGTCCAAGAAATTTTGATACCCTACAAGACTACTTCTATTAGTCTAAGTCTCTAGTTATTCAATTGAAGCGGTGTGGGATTGACAAGAAAGATGAGAAATTGATCTTGGTCATTCTTTTAAAATTGGTCTCGGATTGTTCTGTCTTTGTTTCAACATTCCATGATATCAAACTCACAGTTTCAAACTGGAAGATTCCTACTCTGGCAAAATTCATGGAATCACTCACTCAGGAGCAGGACAATTTGGTCTTGATGGGTACCATAAAGCCATCTAAATATCATGCTTTGGTTTTTGGAGATTCAAATAATTCAAAAGGCAATAATAAGGCTAATCGTAAGAATCCTCCAAATCAGAAGAAAGAAAATCAAAATCCACAAGAGGAGTCCTCGATATCTAAGAAGAATTCAAAGAAAAACAAGAAGAAAAGAAAGTGTGCATATTTTAATAGGGGTTTTCATCCTGAGAGTTCCTGTATGAAGAATACTATTGACATGATGGCTCAACTTCCTGAGAAGAACAACATACCTCTTCCAGAAGGTGCAAAGAAGAAGGAAGGAGATTAAAATTATGAAGACAAGGAGAGAGTTCAAAATCTTCCTCTTTTATCATTTATTCTAGGGCATCCAGACATATGGTGTCCACAAGGAATTATTTTTCCTCTCATTATTCTTTTGGTGGTCCAACAATTATGTTGGGATATGACTCTAAAACTACATCCAAATGGAAGGGTAGAATATATACTGACCATGGTTCTTTCACTAATGTTTTGTTTGTTATGGGTCTTGCTGCCAATCTCTTTTCCATCTATCAAATGACTCATATTATGTCTCCTAAAAAGGTCATCTTTACTCCCAATGATGTGGAAATCTCTAAAATTTCTATAGGTAGAGTTGTTTCCATGGGTACTGATGATCATAGCTCAAAAGTATACAAGTTTTCTCACTTTGTGCATTTCTCATCACCTTCTGCACTCCTCACTCTTGCCAATGAAGAAAGAAAATTGTGGCATGAGAGATTTGGACACCTTAACTACAAGTACTTATCTAATTTGCATGAGAAGAACATGGTTATAGGGATTCCCAGTAAATTTTTCGAAGGAATATGTCAAGGTTGAATCCTTGAAAAACACCCTTAGCGCAAATATGAGAGAGATAGAGCTAAGCGAACCTATGAACCCCTTGAGCTCATCCACAGAGATATATCTAGTCCATTCCAAATGTGTCTTTGAGTAATTCCATATATTTCCTTTCCTTCATTGATGACTTTTCTAGATTATGTTGGGAATTCTTTCTCTAATTAAAGTCAGAAGTCTTTGGTTTTTTCAAGATTTTTAAACCCTCTGTAGAGAATCTATCTGGTAGGAAGATCAAATCCCTCAGAACTAATAATGGTGGGTAGTACATAAAATATAATTTTCAACACCTCTATGATGATGCTAGCATTCAAATACAGCATATAATTATGTATACACCTCAACAAAATGGTGTTGCTGAGAGGAAGAATAGATCTCTCAAGCTCTAGCTACTTGCATGTTGGAGTCCAAGTATTTGTCTCAAAGAGTTTGGGATGAATCCATCAATTGTGTATCCTATATCCAGAATAGGGTTCCACATAAATCCTTGAAAGGAATCACTCCTTTTGAACCTTGGAATGGACATAAGCTTGATGTATCTCCTTTCATAATTTTTGGATCAAAGGAATGGGATAGAATACCTACTCAGAAGATAAGGGATTTGTTGCCCCAAATCCAACCATGAATTTTTGTTGGCTATCCAAAGGACTCCAAGGGTTATAATTTTCTCAATCTAACCACTCAAAAACATTTCATTGAATGAAGTGTTCAACTTGAAGAACCCTTGCAAGCAGTTGAAATTGGAGAATCCTCTTAACCACCGCTTGTTGAAGTAAGTGAAGCTTCTCATAAAATTTATGATTTTGATTTTTCCGATGATGAATACCACATGATTGAAAATCTAAGTACACCTGCAATTCCTAAGTGGGTTGCAAAAAAAATTCAAGCAGTTAGATAAATCACGGGTGATCCTAGGAGGACTAGATCTGAGTTTGAGAATGCTCTTTTTGTCAAAGATCCATGTCTTCCTGAGAAGTGATTTTTGATGGTTGAATCTAATAATAAATCATATGAAGAAGACTCACATGACCCCAACATGGCATGATTCCATGGATGAAGAATTGCATTCTCTTCAAAAGAATGGAACTTGGGAGCTAGCAGGGCAGAAAGCTAGTCAAGTGTAAGTGGATTTTACAGAAAAAGTTTGTTGTTGATGGTGTATAAATGAAGTACAAATCCAGTTTAGTGGCTAAAGTCTTATCCCAAGTCCAATTCCTTGACTACAATGATACCTTTGCACCAGTTACAAATTAGATGGGTTCAATAAGACTAGTTCTAGAAATTGCAGCATCCAAGCACTACGAAATGCATCACATGGATCTAAAAAGTGCTTTCCTCCATGGATATCTTGAGGAGGATATATATATGCAGAAAATAGAAGGTTATTTTTTTGACCCATATCTTATGTGTAGGTTGAAGAAGTCAGTGTATGGGCTTAAGCAATCTCCTAGAGCTTGGTATGCCAAGATGGATAGTTTTCTCCTGTCATAAAGCTTCAGCAGATGCAAATATGATCCAAATGTGTACATGAAGATAATAAATGGTTATGTTTTTATTATTTTGGTATATTTTGATGACCTTTTGATCATGGGAATCTCGATTGATGATATTTCTCCATTGAAGACTACTGTGCGTCATGATTTTTCCATGACTGACTTGGGAATAATTAGACAATTTATGGGACTTGGGATCTCTCAGTCCAACTCAGGAATTAAAGTGTCTCAATCAAAATATGCATCGTATATGATAAATAAATTTATAATGGAAGAATGTAATACATTTAATAGTCTTTTCCTTTCAGGAGTAAGATTTGAAGATGCAGAATCAAATCCTTTGGTGAAGAGCACCCTGTATAAACAGCTAATTGGAAGTTTGTTGTATATTACACACACTCAACCTGATATTGCATATGCAATGAGTGTATCTTAGAAGTGCATGGAGTAGACACATGAGCTTCATTGGATGGAATCCAAAAATATATTTCACTATGTGCAATGAGCCAAGTCTCATGTGATTCATTATGTTATTGGTTCTTCCTTAGATTTACATGGTTTTTCATACTCTGATTGGGATGGCGATAGCTCAGACCGGAAATAGAATTCCATATTTGTTTTCATGCTTGGAGGAGGACCGAATTGTTGGTCAAGTAAAAATCAAAGTGCCATTGCACTCTCTTCAGTAGAGGTCGAGTATAGAGGAGTTGTGAATGTAGCTACTTAGTGTGTATGGTTGCAAGGTCTAATTTCAGATTTTGGGATTGACTTTAGCACTCCCATAGTCATATTTCGTGGCAATCAAAGTTATATAATGATCTCAATTGACCCATTGCAAAGGAAAACAACCAAGCATATAGACATTCATATGCGTTGCATCTTAGGTCTAGCTCATGATCAAATTATTGCTTTGTATTTTTCCCCATATTCTGAGCAAGTTGAAAACATATTCACCAAATCATTCTCACAGAGACTTTTGGCCATTTTATATCACTGCTTGGGATCAGTGAATACATGGTGAATAAGGATTGAAAAGAAATTTTTTCAATTTTGTTCATGTCAATGTTTTGAGCGGAGGTTTTTTCCATGAGGTTTTCCTTCTTTCCTTGTTTTGTGGACAAGCGGTAGGTAAAAAGGGTGACCAAGCCTTGTTGTTCGGCCTTATATTTTTTATTTTTCACATAAGTAAGGATTAGGGGGGGTGGGGTTAGAATATTAAAAACTCCTTTCGTCGTGCTTTTTATGTTTTTCAGTGGATAAGGATAAAGCTAGTTGACTTCGATCAATTGTCTTCTTCTGTCCAACACATCCTCCATGTTTTTCTCTCCAAAATCCATGATCTAATTTTTTTTCCATCACTCATTAGCTTCCATATCTAACTCATCTAATTCGTGAGGTCCCTGAATGATTTGGAAAGTGATTTAGCCACCTTGATAGGTTGTTTTTAGTCAGAGGCAAATGGCGTGAAACTTATTTGGTGTTTTGACTCAAAGTTAAAACAAAATGACTAAGCAAAGAGAAATGAAATGCAAAAAGCAAAAACTATTCTCTTTCTTTTTCAAACAGATAATTGAAAGCCACAAAAGAATAATTTATTTTCTCTTTTTTCAAAAACAATGATATGCCATGCAATCTAGACTAAAAACCTAATCTACATGCATATAAAGCAAACATGTGTTTTTGCCTTTTTCTTTTAATAAATGCAAAATAAAAAAATTTACCTACAAAGTAAAGTACGCAGATAACAAGAACAAGCAAAAGGAACTATGTTATACAACCACCAAACAAACTCTAGAATGCCCTAAAGTCAGTATAAACCCTACTTGGAAGGAAAGCTTGCATAAGAGATAAGTCAACTATTTTGGCATGGTGAAGTTAACCAACAAAAGAAGAAGGAAACAAACACCAACAAGCTTCTGAACTCAGACAAAGATCACTAACAGAGGCTGGCCAGAAACATAAGCCAAAATTCATGCCAAGCAAAGGGGGTGGGGAGAAATAGCAAAGAGCAAACCCTAATTCTATAAAAAGGCTTACCACATAGATAAATAACAACCAAAAGGGATGAAACTAACTCCCTGGAGTCATGCACCTGCATATTAGGACACCAAAAGACCTACCAAACAGCCCACAACAGCAGAAAAAACCACAAAAATGAGGAAAAAAACATTGTTTTAGGGGTGCACGCAAGTTGTACTACTGACATGCCGTGTATCATAGGTGGGTTGATAGTACAGCAAGTCACGTTTATAATCACACGCGGGTTGTATTACTGACAAGTCACGTATCATACGTGGGTTGAAAGTATAGAAAGTCGAGTGTACCAAACCAGACACGCAACTGTTCAGTCTGCAACTCACGTATGGGTGGGAAAAATCCCAAAAAAGGTCAAAAATTGCCTTAGTAAGGCAGGAGAGATGTTCTATCAGACTGATAAAGTGTTCCTAAGTGGCAAGAAAGCCATGAAACCTTGCAAAAGACTGAAAGAAATACAGAGAAACCCCAAACAGATAAGGCTTTTCCCAACGGAGTTGCCAGTTCTGTTGTAAAGGAAAGTATCCTATGGCTAGGGTTTAAGAGGCCATCAACGTACTGGGGTTGAAAGAGAGATGCAAATGGTTCTGCAAGTATATATAAGCAATTTTTAGAGATTACAATGGTTCATACGTTAGCCAAATGAAGGTTGATCCAAGCAACCCTTCAATCCTCTTCTTGCTCATCTTTCTCCTCTTGCTCCAAGAGACCTGCAAAATGAATTATACCTTCCTCAAACCATTATGACCACATATAAAGCAATGATAATAAAAAAAACATGAAATAATGATCTGAATAACATCATCATATGATCATAAACAGAGATTCAATCATACATTGAACAATGATTTGGGAAGAAGAAGGACATCACGTCTTTATTAGTCATGAAAACAAGTACAAGTATACCTTCTCTTCAAGTTTGGCCCCTCACAAATGACTGCAATCCCCAAGGTAATGTCATAAAACTCTAAATCTCATCCCTAGAGCAAGATGTGTTGCAGTCGATAGAAAGAGATCCACTGGAAGGAAGAAATTAAGGTATCCTTCATCATCGAACACGAGGTAAGTCAAAGACTAATTGGATCTAGAATTGGTACTAAATTTCACGACAAGGATTGTAGAAGACATGATTTAATGAACTAATACCAGGGAATGGCCGACACAAAAGGTCAAGGCAACTGCAGAATGGATGACAAAGGTTTAATCCTTGAACAGTGATCACGACACAAAAGTGACTTAGGCAGCTTTTGACACAAAAAATACCAACGACACAAATCTGCAATGTATGAGACATTGACAGATTCCCCATATAATTGGAAAAGAAACCAACCAGAGGAGTAAGAAACTATGAATCAGGATAAGGTCAAAATACTAGGACCCAACTGTTGATAGACTCAAAACTGGTGCTTTGTTCAAGGAAACAAGACTTGCTGCCATGATGTAAAATACATGTGAATGAACTTCCCTTCCCCTCTTTCTTGTAAAGGTTTAATGAGTCCAAGAAAGCAAACTCGGGACCTTCTTCATTTTTGGAAAGCTCGAAGAAGAGACAAAAGAATGCTTAGTAAAGCACTGATTCGTGGATTTTACGAGCCCAAACTAGTACATGCTCGACAGTGTTTTCATAGTTTAGAGAGTCTGAAAACTCCAAAGAAGACTCCAGGGGGGTGCTTTTTCGTCCAATTTAGTCTCCTGAGGCTGGAAAAGTATAAAACAAACCACGGAAGAACTCTCTTAGCTTCCGAAGAAGTAAGGCGCACCTTTTTCGTACTTAGTCGGGAAGCTCCGAAAAAGGTTAAATTACCACCTACCCAACGCTCCTTCAAAAGCAGCATATAGCCTGAGTTTAACGAGTGTGAAGGAAGGCAAGATCACTCAGAAAGATCCATTTGATTACAAGAAATATGGGTTACAACATTAAACTTGATGTTTTGTTCTTTAGGGTTTAGCGAGCATGACAAAGACATAAAGTACACTCGAAATCTTTTTCATGTTTAGGTCCAAAGCACAAAAAAGAGAAAACTAAGCTCATACCAGGGGTTCCTTTTCTGTAAGTTTAGTCCCTCGAGTTCGGAAAAGTGATAAACCTATGCCTGAGAATATTCTTCTCAATTCCGTAGGAAAGAGAGTGTTCCTTTCTCATATTATTCCACATGGTCTGAGAAAGTGATAACCTACCACCAATGTGGATGCCCATTCACATATTCTTGACAAGCCTGAACGAACAAGTTTACTCGGTAGTCAAGTCTATTTTGAGGAGTCATACCTGATCCTAAAGAAACTCAATATCTTTCCCGTGAAGTTTTAACGAGTCCGGAAAAGTCAACTCGCGACCTCCTTACTATTTTTAACAATCTCGAAGGAGAGCAGAAAGAATGCTCTAAATGCGAGGAGACAAGTGTCAGAGGCAAGCGAAATTAGTTCCAAGCGCCAGGAACAAACCTATGGATAATGCAAAGAACATGAGCAGGATAAAGACACTCAGGGAACGTCTCCTCAAGGTAAAGGGTGTCAAGTTACAAATGCAAAATGATACAAGTCTTAGCAACGATGAGAACAAAGATGAGGGCTTATACAATGAGCTTAAAGCGTGGAAGCCAGCATCAAGCTGATAAGCGCGAGCAGGGAACATGCAAATGAATTTACATCTTGAACAACAAGATGAGGCCAGTAAACAGTTGTGAATTCAACTAAGAATCCTGTCTCCAAGAAACAACAACATCAGGATCATATTCAGAAGAAAATTTCTGATGCAGATCACTTTGGCAGAAACACATGTGACTTTGCTATCTTCTAAAAAAGGTAAAGTCAAGGCAGAATCGACCGAAGAAGATTCTATAGCACCAAGGCTCAAGGTTTTATAATCAGTAATATCAACCTCAGAAGGAGAGAAAAAATCAACAAGGGATATAGAGTTTGCAGGAACAAATTCAGTATCATGGGATTAGAAAAATTCATAAGAAAAATCAAACTCATCAGGATTACTGACTTGATGTTCAAAGGAATATTCAAAAGACTCAACAAGACCAATAGCAAAAGAAAGGTCAGGCTTTACTAGGAAAATAAGGGTTATACTTAGTCACAACTGAACCAACATCTAATAGAAGATCAGACTGTATCAAATACTCTAGGAATACTTCATCCGAAGGAAGGAGATCATTTGAGATAAGACACATGTCTAAAATTTCAAATGGATTGACAGAGTGGAGAGCAGGCTCCACAATCTGTATAGGATGACTCACCTGGTCAACTGCTGGGACCAAGTCCTGAGAAGGTAAGAATGAAAACAAAGGCTACTTCTTAGTAGCAATTGAACGCAAAGGACATGAGGCCACATAGCTCACCTGTGGCGGGGTAGTGTCTATAGAAACATTGGGAATCAATAAAGGAAATACCTGGTCTCTAGTTGGGTCAAGAGATGGATCAATAAAATCCAACTGATCAATACTAATAATTTCTTCTCCATGATTATATTACATCACACGAAATAATATTGACACCACAGCTTACATGGCATAGACATAATCATGTCCAAGGAGCATATTGAAGTCCAAGTGGTCTTCTATCACCATGAAGTCAACTAAGACGGTATTCCCACCCAAAGTAATGGGTGTTTGAGCGATAATTCCCAAGGCTATACAAGTTCTTCTATAAAATGCCAGTAACTGACTAGCAGTTGACACAAGGCTGGGAGATCCCATGCCTCACCAAGCACGGGTAGAAAAAATACTAACTGAGGCTCCTTCATCAACAATACCACAAGAAATCGTGTATGGTTCAACTTTGACCTTTATCTAGAAAGGTGCATCAGAAGGAAGGTGTGGCACAACTAGGCTATCCCAATCAAAGGAAGTGATCCGAGAGCTTGGTGGGGGTTCATCCAAAGCGAGTTCAATGCCCCCTTGTTCACTAAGTTCTGAACTAGAAGTGAAGAAAATGTGACTAGCAGACACTTCACTCTCCAAAGGAAGAGTGGGATTGATCGACAATGGAATCGATTCAACCGCTTCGTGAAAGTCACTCTCCGAAGGGAGAGTGGGATTGACTAAATTTGGCATTAGTTCAATCACATCAATATCACTCTCCGAAAGAAGAGTGGGATCGACCAAAGATGAGATTGGTTCGACCACTTGATCAACCAAAGGTTGAGTAGGTTGTTGAGAAACTATTGGTTGTTCAGGGGAAGGAAATTCTTGAGTCGTGTACCACACTCTTCGCACCTCTACTATAGCAGAGCACTGGTGAGTAAGATGATCTCCCTCACATAGCTTACAAGGGAACTTAAGTTTGCACTTCGAACGACCATTTTTCTCAACAACGTCAACATGACTAGCAGTGGCTGACTGTTTTCTCTTAGCATGACCTTCATAGGCTGAGAGTTTGCCCCTAGCATGACCACCAGAGGTTGGGTGATTGGGTCCAACCTAACTAAGAGAGGCTGGTTGTTGAAAAACTTTAGAATGTTCAAAAATGGGATGACCATGAAACCAAACTCTTCGCACCTCCGCGATAGAAGGGAATTTATAAGTAAGGTGTTCTCCCTCACAAATCTTACAAGGAAACTTGGGCTTGTGTTTTGATCCGGTAGTCTTTTCAACAGTGTCAACATGACTCGCAGTGGTTGACGGATTGTCTTCAGTATGAAATACAAAGGCTGACAAACTGCCCCCAGCATGACCTGCAGAGGCTGAGAGACTGGGTCCAACATGACCTACAGAGGTTGGATGGGCACCACCAACAAGAACAACAAAGGCTGAATGGTTAGGATCAACATGCTTTGCAGCAGTTGAGTGTGTGCCCCAGCATGAACTTCAGAGGCTGGGTGGATCGATCCAACATGACTTGCAAAGGTTGGATGGGGAGGTTCAACTTAAACATCAAAGGTTGAACGAGTTCCCTCAGCATGAACTACAGAGGCTAAGTGACTGGATCCAACATGAGCTGGAAATGTTGGAAGGATCCCACCAGCATGATCAACAGAGGCCAGATGGTGAAGATCAACTTGACTTGCAGAGGTTGAGTGCTTAGATCCAACATGACCTGCAGAGGTTGGATAGGTGCCCCCAACATGAACTGCAAAGGCTGGGTGGTGAGATTCAACTTGGCCTACAGAGGTTGAACAGGTGCCCCCTTTCTTATGTGCCTTCTTCCTATTCCTTCTTCTTTTACTCCTTTTAGACTGTTGGTTACTAGTATTAGTACTTTCACCGCATGAGGTAGAAGGAGTAGGAGAATCAACTACTGCTTAAGGGGAAGCAGTGTTTTGATGCCCTTGATATAAGGAGATTACTTGAGAAGCATCAGGAGCATTCAGGGCAGTTGGAGTGGAAAACAACCACACCGGTAGCCCTAGGGTGAATCCAGGAAGATTCAGGGTGGCCATCAAAGGAACACCAAGATTCCCTATGAGAGGAATAGTACAAGGATTTCCCAGCATGGGGATCTCTTGGTTGGTGTTCAAGGGGGTGTTATCCAAAGTTTCAAACTAGGAGACAAAGTCTGAGTTTGATAGGCAACCAAAATTACAAAGCACACACCTAAAGGCACACTGAGTATAGACAAACAACACAGCACTCACTAAAAGTTCCTAAAGCCAAATAGACAAATAGGTATAAGATATGCTTTCCAGAAGAAAGTTGATAGACAGTTACTTGGCATCCCTGTAGATGTTCTTAGGCACAAGCGGAGGAATCACCCACTGCCCTCCTACACCTTCTACCGGGGTTACCTTCGAATCACGTCCAAGGTCAACCATAAATAGCCTTCCGGTGTACCTGTGTATGAACCCTAGATGCCAAAATAGACTAAAGGCTACCTTAACTATATTGACAGTCTGGGGGGATAGTCACAAGCCTGGTTCGTACGCATGGGCAGGGTAGGAAAGCCCGAAACCCTATCTAAGACAGAATCCCTAGATGCACAAAAAACTTTATCTATGCTTTGACAAGGAATCGGAGGGTTATCTCCTCAATCCAAGTCTCCACACGGCCTCGTGCTTAACTCCCATTTGAGAGGAGCTTCCTAGATACAATCAACATAGAAAAGGGTTTACCTAGTGATTGGCCAACTACGTCTAAAATTTTAACACTTGTGGAGAGTTTAAACTCCCTATCCCACAAGTCTAGCCTAAGCTAGTTGGTGTATGAGCCTATAAAATAAAAGTTACTAATAATTTTTAAATTATATCGTTCATTTTAATAGGTTGTTTTTAGTCAGAGGCAAATAGCGTGAAACTTATGTGGTGTTTTGACTCAAAGTTGAAACAAAATGACTAAGCAAAGAGAAATGAAATGCAAAAATCAAAAACTATTCTCTTTATTTTTCAAACAGAAAATTGAAAGCCACAAAAGAACAATTTCTTTTTAATTTTTTCAAAAACAATGATATGCCATGCAATCTAGACTAAAAACCTGATCTACATGCATATCAAGCAAACATTTGTTTTTTTCTTTTTCTTTTATAAATGCAAAAGAAAAATTTACCTACGAAGTAAAGTATGCAAATAACAAGAAAAAAGCAAAAGGAACTATGTTATACAACCACCAAACAAACTCTAGAATGCCCTAAAGTCAATATAAACCCTACTTGGAAGGAAAGCTTGCATAAGAGAGAAGTCAACTATTTGGGCATGGTGAATTTAACCAACAAAAAAAGAAGGAAACAAACACCAACAAGCTTCTGAACTCAGACAAAGATCACGAACAGAGGCTAACCAAAAAAATAATCCAAAAATCATGCCAAGCAAAGGGGGTGGGGGGAAAGAGCAAAGAGAAAACCCTAATGCTATAAAAAGGCTTACCACATAGATAAAAAAACAATGAAAAGGGATGAAACTAACTCCCTGGAGTCATGCACCTACAGAGGACACCAAAAGACCTATCAAACAGCCCACAACAGCAGAAAAAACAACAAAAAAGAGGAAAAAACATTGTTTTAGGGGCACAAGCATGTTGCACTACTGACATGTCACGTATCATACGTGGGTTGACAGTACAGCAAGTCACATGTATAAGCACACGCGGGTTGTATTACTGACAAGTCGTGTATCATACACGGGTTGAAAGTATAGAAAGTCGCGTGTACCAAACCAGACACGCGACTGTTCAGTCTGCAACTCGCATATGGGTGGAAAAAATCCCAAAAAAGGTTAAAACTGCCTTAGGAAGGGAGGGGAGATGTTCTATCAGATTGATAAAGTGTTCCTAAGTGGAAAGAAAGACCTGAAACCTTGAAAAAGACTGAAAGAAATACAGAGAAACCACAAACAGACAAGGCTTTTCCCAGCGGAGTCGCCAGTTCTGTTGTAAAGGAAAGTATCATATGGATAGGGTTTAAGAGGCCATCAACATACTGGGGTTGAAAGAGATATTCAAATGGTTCTGCAAGTATATATAAGCAAGTTTCAAATATTAGAATGGTTCATACCTTAGCCAAACGTAGGTTGATTCAAGCAGCCCTTCAATCCTCTTCTTGCTCCTCTTGCTCCTCTTGCTCCAAAAGACCTGCAAAATGAATTATACCTTCCTCAAACCATTATGGACACATATAAAGCAATGATAATCAAACAAACATGAAATAATGATCTAACTATCATCATCATATGATCATAAACAGAGATTCAATCATACATTGAACAATGATTTGGGAAGAAGAAGGACATCACATCTTTATTAATCATGAAAACAAGTACAAGTATACCTTTTCTTCAAGTTTGGCACCTCACGAAACCTTGATCTAGTTCTGATTCTTCTCTTCTCCAATGAACTCAGCCTCCAAGCTCTGTAACACAAGGAGAAAGCTTCTAGGGCAAAGGTGTGGGCAAAGAGAGCTCCAAATCCTCGAGCATAACAATGCAAAGATTCAAGTCCTCTCTCATGGACCTCCCTACCTCTATTTATATGCTTTATGAAGAGTTAGGGTCGAAGACAAAGTAGTTACAACTGAAGGAGTCAGTTGCATAACGACCCAAACTACCCGAATTTCAAAATACGTATTTTTTTGACATTTTCAGGAGGCGTATGCAGGTTACAAAGACAACAGTCGTGTATGCAAGGAGGTATACGTGGGTTTCAATGTTTATAGTCATGTATTTAAGGCGTACGTGAGTATTATATATAGAAAGTCGCGTACATACACGGGTTTACTTAAGGAAACTCCCATATACATCAAAAAATCTCATTTTTAGGGTATTTCTAGGAATTTTCAGACTTTGGGTTTTCTGGAAAGTTTTAGCTAACTGAAATATATTTCCAACGATGCAAAGATGAGGTCGAATGGAGTTACAAAACGCAAGATATGGATCCTCCAAGTTAGGTTTTTTTCCAGTGACTTTCATGAAATGTAGTCATGGAAGTGTCGACATGCGACGGAATCATGGGAAAGTGGTCATAGGCAAAGATGTGTCATTTTGAACTATAGCAGACATAATAATCAAAATGAGGCAATGGTTCTAATCAAAATCGCACCTCTCAATTCATTAGTGCGACATAGAGCCAAAATAAAAGATGACAAATTAGGAAATACTCGAGCTTTGAGAACAAAGCTCCCTTAAAGCGAATGGCAATTTAACAAACATAAATAAGATAATAATTAAATAATTAATAGTTAGGTTAATTAAGTCATTATGAAAGGAGCCATCTCCTCATCATGAATGTCCAAGCCATATTTAAAGGCCAAGACATCATTATAATAATCATCATCTAATATATTATAACATTTATCATTCAAAATGATAATCGGATTCAACTACTAACGGACCAACCAGATTCGGTTGCTCCATTTATCTTAGTATTAAAACCAAAAATAAATCTTTCCAAAAATTTCCTGTCACACTTAGAGTCTCTATCTAACACAATTTCCTTTGGGTTTTCGTGCAATCTGAAAAATTCTTTTAGGAATTTTTCATCTATATTAACATATTTCTAAGTGGAATTGATTGGAATGAAGTGTATTGATTTTGACAATTTATCAACGGTCGTCATTGTTGAATCTTTATGTTTTCTACTTCTAGGCAATCCTGTAATAAAATCCACATTGATTACTTCCCATTTCCATTCTTGAACAGGTAGGGGTTGAATTAATCCAGCAATATGTTGATGCTCAGTTTTAATTAGTTGGCATTCCTAACATCTTACTATGAAATATTCTATATATGTTTTCATTTTAGAACAAAAATAATGTTTCTTAACTGATGTTATCATTTTCTAGTATCTCATGTGCCCTTAATACAGTTTCTTCTGAAATTTTGTCATAATCTGATTTCTAATGTTTTTTATTTCATAAATGTACAACCCGTTTTGGACCATAGAAACCCTTTTTCATCAATTTTATAAACCTATTGTTGTTGTCCAAGTCTATTTTCCTACAATTTTTCATTGATTTCCGCATAAAATGGGTCATTTTCTAATGTTTTCTTGATTTATGTGTTTAAATCTATGTTTGTTTTACTTACAAAAATTTCATAAAGTAGGCGTACTTTCCTACTGAACGCATCTACAACTTTGTTTTATTTCCCCTTAATGTGTTTTAATTTAAAATCATATTCACTAATCATCCATCATGCTTGCTAGGAATTCAAATTAGGTTGCTGAAAAATATTTTTCAAGCCCATATTATCAGTTTTCAGCAGGAACCTTTTTCCCCTAAGATAATGCCTCCACATTCTCAGGGCATGTATAACAGCACGCTAACTCTAGATCATGTGTACTGTAATTATGCTCATCTTTCTTAATCTTTCGTGATTTGTATGTGATCACATTATCATTTTACAAGAGGACTCCTCCCAACCCCTCCTTGCAAGCATATGTGCAGATTACAAAGTCTACATTCGGATCTGCAATCTTTAGTATAGGTTCATTAGTTAACAATTCTGTAAGCTTTTGAAAAGTAGGCTCACACTTGTCACTCCAAATAAACGTGTTTTCTTTCTTTTTTAAAGAGGTGATTGTTACGGAGAGAAATTTCTATGGCTTGGGGTACCACAACAAACAGCTTGACTCCAGAAATCAATCCTTTCCAATATGCAATAGAAATTATATGTCTAACACTAAAGGATCAGACCTCGTACCTTATTCCGGACGGTTGAAGTAGATCCTCGTTGAGCTTTCCAACTTCAGCTTGAATTGATAGATTACTTCCTCAACAACAAGTAAACAATACAAGCATTCTATATATCATGGTGTTAGATCTATTCTAGCATATATAATCAATAATGTACCAGCATTTGACATAATCCCATGGATAAAATATTCATTCAAACACACATTATTGGACAGGAAAAGATATTTCTATTAATATAAATCAGAGATCACAAGATACAACCTCTGATGGCACGTCTGCGAATCGAAGAAATTGAATCCCCCACTTGGGCCTCCACCACCTCAATCCGCCATCTCTCGATAGCAAGCTCAAAAGCAAAAGGCAAGCTTGGGAAGAGCACACTAGTGCTCCAAGGGACAAAGGGATGTAGACTCAAGCAAAAGTTCCGGCAACAATGGACTATAGTTTCTTTGCTCTCAATTCTCTCTTCTTGCCTTCAATGTACCAAGGGATTCCTTATATAGCTTTTCAAAGGGGTAATGAAAGGTCGAATCCGAACGATCTCAAGGCATAGGGAAGGCCAGGAGTCAAATGAGTCGGATCCATGTCAAGGAAAACTCCAAAAGGATTTGGATTTTGTACACATCCCGATGTACGCGGTTTTAGTGGTCAAACCCGCGTATATACGCACTTATAGGTTTAAAAGTCGCGTGTATCATTTTTCACATGTTTTTAGGGATGATCAAGGAAACATTAAACGACAAAAAATGGTCCATGGGGTCTAAGGAGTCTGCAGCGAGACAGGGGTAGGCCATACAAAGTGTGATTCACCTGGAGTGGTGAAATCAGCTATAACACCTACCCCTATTTTGCCAAGAAAAAGGACTTGTTAGATATCACGGTTCTTGGAGACTCAAAAGTTATTATAGAATGGGAAAATTATGTCTATTCTCTGCATACTATGGAGCTTTAGCACTAGTCCAGAAGGACAAAAGATATCATTTCTTCCTTTCAGCGGATAACTTTCAGACATATTTATAGAGAGTTAAATTTTGAGGCCGATGGCTTATCCAAGCTTGCCTTAAGGGGGGAAATGAAGAATATTGCTTGGGAACTGTTTCTAGATGGATCGAGAATTGATCATGGTATATTGAGCATAGTTTAGTTACTATTTTTAAGAGTTCTAAAGGTAATAGGTTATGTTGTAATTTGCAGGCTTCAAAGTTATATAGTCATATGAGGAATGTAATTCTAGGATGATAATGTATCTAAGGTATACTTTGTGGAGATTAGGTCACTATGGTCTAACTGGATTATTTGATGAGTTGTGTAGATATGACACAGCTTTTAATTTATATGAAGTTGCTTTTTCAGTGTGAAAAGAAAGTCATCGTCGCAACGTTGCAACCATGATCACTTGTACATAAATAAACTAATGTATCTGATGATCACGTGACACGTCGTTGATTATATCTATATCATCTTGGCACTTTAGAAATAATTTTCATATAAACAAATATGATTTACGTCACGATCAGGTGCATACCATAATTAATGATGTTATATACAAATATAATTAAAGTTATAGACATGCCTTTTTATTTATAATAAAAAATAACAATAGCATGCACATTGATATTATTAGTGCATGTATATAATTAATTAAAATTCAATATAATATATATTACAACTACATTATTACAAATTAAACCATTATATATATATATATATATATACTCACGACTTATCAATAATGTAGTCACACAAATTATATAATATCACAAGTAAAAAAACTAAGACCTATCCCATTTAGGCTTATGCTTTAAGAATGGAACAAGCAATATTTCCATGAACAGGCCCTCCAAACATGCAACATGGCTCCATGAAAGTGTATTAGGGTAAGGGGAGTTATGCAACCTTGCAACCTTGAAATTTGGGATTCCATGGGTTATATAACCAAAAACCATCGCTATGAAAGTAGAGTATTATGGTGGAGGGATAAGGAGCCGGGAAAGGGAAACAGAGATGAGACCATAAATCAAGTATGTGATCAAAAACTTTATCTTTAGTATAAAACTTGCTCATAACTTTCTATCAATGGAGGAAGATATCGTCTCTAGAGGCATCAAGTTTATTAAATGTGGATTAGACCTTAGGTTAAGTGATTGCATGGCAATTCATGTGTCTTAGAAATAACATACATTCATGTCTTTAACACACTCATAAGCATGAGGACTATGGTTGAATGTTTATAGAGCTTAATCTCTATAGATTATTTTGTACATTATGGAAAAAATTATAAATCCATTGAAAACACTAATACATTAATGTGTATTCATATGTCAACTAGTTACTTAGAGTATTAGATGTGTTACTATTTTAAATGTTTTTGAAATGATCAATCAAATTTTAAATTTTAAAAAATGTAATATATAATATTTTTAATATTAATATTAATTTAGTTTGTATTAAATGTTATAATGTGTTTCGTTAATTTATTTATTTTTTAATTTTATTAAATTAGTTTTAATATATTGTGTCGCTTTTCACTATAAAGGTAAATTGCTCAATGACAAATACATAAATTACTCAATGGCAAATTCATACTTGTTTACTCATAAAGTGGGGGCAATTGGCATGTTATTTAATGTATTTTTGAGAAGGCCTCATCTTATATGAGATACTTTTGAGCCTCTACTTATGTTTAAGAGATTTTCAAAAAAAATTAATATTGTTATATTGCAAAGTTGATGTAAAGTTAAGAGATTTTCAAAAATATTTAATATTGTTATATTGCGAAGTTGATGTAAAGTTTGGTAAATATTGAGCATATCTTATGATTAATTATAAATGAAGTTATTTATATAGCGAGGTGTCAAAGTTTAAAGATATGTTTTGATGGAGGAGTAGTTTAAATATTAGATTATTTGGATTTATTTCATGTTTTATTTGTTGATCATGTTTTCTTAAAATTGAGTCAAAATTGTTGAAATCACAAACATAAATTGTTGGTATTGCAAAATCACGGTGGAAGAAGGGATTTTAAGGGTGTTGAATCCATTTTTGCAATTAAAAGTTATTATTTGGTCAAAGATTTAAATCGTCTAATTTTGTCAATAATAACTAGAAAAGACAAAAATCGTCTAATCTTTAGAAAACTCCGTAAAATTATAATCCCTTTAATCTAAATATTGAACTCTTTGCAAATCATTGATCCATATTGATTTTGGTTAATATGTTTACAATTTTATTATGGATTTAAAGGATCAATAATCAAATTACTCTAAGTATTGATATTATTTTATTTTCTAAGTATTAATATTATTTGATTTTCATGTAAATGTTATTGTGACGATTTTATCAAAATTGGAATGTTTTTTCAAATGTGGTTCACCATTTGTTAGAGGGCTATTCCACGGAAAATTCCAATACCTGATATTCAAACTGAATCAAGGTATGGTCAGCTCATCAATCACAACATTTATTACAAAGAGCTCCACAAGAGCAACATGTCACTTACAAGAGTAGAACCTCGGTGGGGAGGGTAACATTCATTCCTCCCAACCACCCAAACTACATCCACTTGACATCAAAATTGGAATGTTATTATGACTATTGTATCAAAATTGCAATCCAATAGAGCATCAATATCATAAACAAATGTTCAATGTAAAGTTTCAAACCATGGTGAAAACATGGATGACTAACAAGCATTGAGTGAAAGTGAAGCTCAAAATTGCAAACAGATAAATAAGTTGTATTAGATTATGGTGCTATTGCATTTTACTTGAGAGTAATCCATGCAATTAAGAGTAATAGTTATGTGAACTCCAACACCAAACTATAATACAATAAATATATATATATATGTTATCATCAATTTTAAAACTCCAACGTTAAGCCCAAATACAAAATCATATTTGCTAACTCGTAATGCACGGAAAGTGGTATATTGCAAAGGTTCTTTGATTTGGTGCATTGTTTGAAAAGAGTTTAGACTGTGTGAGAGACTTATGAGCCATTCACCAAAGCGAGAATAGATAATTTTAGAGTTTTAGTATTGCCATATGACAAAGTGAATGTGTCCTTTGGTAAGCCCGGAATTTATCATAATCTAATCATAGATTATGTTTATCTCATGAAAATCCAAAGTCTAAAGAGCCTATGTAACATTAATGATGGTTGACAATTGGGGGCTCTTTCAAGTTAGACACATGTTTCAAAGTTTAATGATATGATTTGGTCGATTGTATAAAAGTGTATATTTTTAATAAAAATATTAGATATTTAGCAAATTGTCAAGTGATATTTGTCTTGGTTAAGATGTCTACATTCATAATATAGTTTCAAAATATAAATGCTTAAACCAGCGTAGATCCAAATCCTAGGCTCTATCAAGCGTCGAGAAGGATAAAAATCCCCCAGATGTAAACCTCTCCTTAAATAGCTCCTTGAGCGCAATACCTGAAAAGAAGTTTGCACCTCATGAGATTTGATCCCTCTCGACACTTAAAGTCAAATACTTGTGTAAAGACTTACCTTAAATACTTATTAAAATGAGATATTTTAAATATTTATCAAAATTTAAATTGATCTAATTTGTGATTTTTCAAAACCATTACCTTGTTAACTTTTACTTTTTCTAGAATAACTAAAACCATAACATGTGATACAAGTGCTTTTTTAAAACTCATGATGTTATATTGTGTCTTGAATTATAAAGAAAACCTTACTTTACAATCTTACTTAAAATATATATATGTTTAAATAAATTTTTAAATTGAATTTTATCAAATTTTCAATTGTCATTAAAGTTTCTATGATTCAAAATTAATGTTCTATATTATGTTTAAATTTAATGTAAATTAAAACTTTATTTTAAGATTTATTAATCCGTTCTAATATCTAAATAATAATAAACATTCTTACTTCATCCAAACAATAATCAATAATCATATTTTAATAGGAATAAAATATTGCTATTTAATTAGTGGGTTTACTTTATTCTAAAATTTTATTAATTTGTTGAAATATCTAAATAATAATAACCATTCTTAATTCATCCAAATAATAATAATATATTAATAGTAAGAAAATATTGCTACCTAATTATAGAATAGAGCCATGGGTTTACTTTATTATACCTATACATGCCAAGGCAGGTATATAGCTATCACTTAGTCTAATAATAGTTTTGACTTTAACTAATTTATTTACTTTTTCAAAAGTTTTACATAGCTTTTATAAAATTCTATATTAAATTAATATTTTAAAAACAAAATTACATTTTTTTATTTTTTCTAAATCTACTTTTGGATTTTATAATTGGTTCATTTTTATGATTTGATTAATTTTCTTTAGTGTGCAAATGAATATGTTAGATATAAAAAATATTTTAAAATATATAACAATGCCAAGTGTCTTGTTTATTAAAATAATAATAATGATTAATCTTAATAGATGTGACAATCACATCACAATGATTAACTATAATTATATCTTTATATACTGCTTTTATTTAAATATATATATACACATCAATACATTATAATGTTTTTTTAATAAAAAATTAGAAATAAAATCTAATAATGTCAAGTGTATTGTTTATTAAAATAATCATAATGACTGATCTTGATAGATGTGACAATCACATCACAATAAATGAATATAGCTATATCACTATATAGAAGTTTTATTATACGTGCCAAAGGCAAGGTATATAGCAATGGCCTTGCGGTCAAATTTGGTTGACTTTCAATTTCTTTGGCTTTTAATAAAAAGATTTCAAAAGTTTTTTCCATAGTTTTCAAAAATATTTATATTAAATTAATTATTTAAAAATTGAAAATATTTTTTACAATTTTAAAATATGATATTACTATTTTGTGATTGGATAAAAACAATGAAAAGACTAATTTTACTTTGTTAGAGGTTTATTTGTCAAAATTATAAAAAAAGTATTAATATTTTAAAAATAAGTATTAATTTATTGATTGCCACGTAGCTTAGGCCAATTAATATGCCTGTGATTTTAATGAATGAAAATAAATACCTCACTCGACTGTGATAAGATGGTTAATTGAAAAACTATCTTTTAAGACTATGATCTTTAAAAACTATTTTTTAAAACTACGATCTTTGTATTTGCATTATTGATATTAATGCAACATGATGACATGTAGGATGTTTTGGGATCTGCAGGCCTCGAAATCAATGTAGAAATCTGTCTATTCATAACTGCGATCCAAAAAAAAGGGGCCAAGTGGGATGTTATCTCATTTTTATTTAAGGCACTATCTATTATTCTATCTAGCTTTGGCACCCCACTTCAAGAAACAAGTGTTATCAAGAGAAACGGTCCATCCATTCAAAATGTGGTCAACCTACAAACACTTATGGGGTTCCTTTTACGACATGTGCTTAGGAGGCCAATGGGATTTTACAAAAAATATATAAATTGTTTTTAATTAGTTTAAATTACATAAAACATTTTTCTATGTTGGTAAAGATTTGGTTAAAATAATAAATTTAATCTAATATTTATAAAATTAAAAAATATTTTTTAATTTATTAAAATTTAAATCTATGTTTTATTATTGGATGGTTATATTGATTTGATTTTTTTTATCTGGTTTTATAAGTAATTGTCAGAAATTATATATATATATAAAAGAATAATTTATTTTAATATAAACTTATTTAATAAAAAATTTAAACTAAAATTTCTAAATATTTATCTCGATATTTAATTAAGTTTTTTTTCACATTTCATAAACTAACATATTAATGAAACTAAAGATTGACTTTTTTATATTTCTAAAAAAATATTTATTAGTTTATTTTAACAAATATGATGATTATTATTTTAATTAGTTGACATTATACTAGAGATTTACCAAAGTTTAATAACTTATTTAGCCTTTTTTTATTGTTATTAGAAAAATGATATTTTATTTTGGTAAAATTTTATTAGTAAAGAAATGCAAAATTTTATAAAATCTCTATAAATTATTACACAATTAATATCTTAACATTAAGTATTTAATACAATTTTAATTTTTCTACATGATACTTACATTTTCTTATGACTTCTTATTTTTTATCCAATTATTTCCATGTGGAACTTTAACTTTAACTTTGGCATATATATAGCTATTAAATCAAAACATTTCTAAATTACAAGATTAAATTTAGGCTATAAATACCTATTAAATTATAACATTTTAAATTATTAAATTAAACTTAGGTATGTAATACTATTAAATGAAAACATTTTTGAATTATTAGATTAAACCATTTCTTGAGGCAGGTATAAGCAGCTTTGCTAAAAATTTCACTTGTTTAGATATAATATTTTTTTAAATATATATAAAAACTTTAACATATTATAATATTCTTTTTATATAAATTTATTGAATAAAAATTTTAAATTAGAATTTTTAAATATTTATTTTGGTATTCAATTAAGTTTTTTTTCACATTTTATAAACTAACATATTAATGAAATTAAAGATTGTTTTTTTTTTTTTTTAAATATTTATTGGTTTATTCAAACAAATATGACGATTAATATTTTAATTAGTTGACATTATACTAAAGATTTACCAAAGTTTAATCATTTGTTTAGCCTTTTTATTGTTAATAGAAAAAATTGTATTTTATTTGGGTAAAATTTTGTAAGTAAAGAAATACAAATTTTATAAAATATCTATATAATTTTGATTTTTCTAAATGACAATGACATTTTCTTATAACTTCTTATTTATTGTTCAATTATTTTCATGTCAAACTTTAGCTTTAACTTTGGCTTATATATAACTATTAGATCAAAACATTTGTAAATTATGAGATCAAATTTGGGTTATAAATAACTATTAAATTATAACATTTTTAAATTATTAAAATAAACCTAGGTATGTAAAACTACTAAATTAAAAAAAAAAATTTATTAAATTAAACTAATTTCACTTGTTTTAAAATTTTATTAATTCGTTCAAATATCTAAATAATAATAACCAATCTTACTTCATCCAAACAATAATCATATTTTAATAGTAAGAGAATATTGCTACCTAATTATGGAATCCAGCCGTGGGATCAAACCACAAACGAATTCTTTGTTCTCTATTCCCAACTCCATTCGCAAAGACGTTGGTCTGTAGAGTGTAAGGCTTTCCAAGCAAATTCCCCAGAAATTCGAAGTCAATTTCATCGTGTGAAGACGTGTCTGATGACATCTTAATGAAAAATACCAACGTCAATATATACATTGTGTATGGTAATATATATATATATATATATATAATAGGGTTGAAGTACTGTCTATTCATAGTGGAAGTGACTGTTCCAGCCGAATTTCCAGAGACCAGCTTAATTCTCATGCTCACGCTGTCGAAAATGTATTCATTTTTTAATGGAAACTGCAACCTGGTGAAACAACTAGAATTATTATTACAATCCCCTATCATTCAATGAATATTGGATGTCCATAAAAATGAAAAATTGTACCTGAGGCTTGATCCATAGTGAGCTCATCCGTTTGGTTGTTATTCAACAATATAACTGCTCCCCATAAGATTTCGAAATTGTCGTTGAATCCGGAAGATTCGACTAAGGATAGAATCAGAATCAAAATCGGGACTGAAGTTATGTATAGTAACTCTGGCGAAAATAATCCAATTCCCAAAAAATTTGCGCAGCTCTTCATTGTTGATGTTGGAATGAAGAGGCTGGAGCCTGGATTATCGAAGGTGATTCCTTTTGCCGCGACAGGATACTGCGCATCCGACAAAAAAGCTCTGACTACAGCAAGTCCATTGCCCTCCATAAATATGCACAAATCAAACTGGAACATGGTACTCGTAACTAATCGAACTCAAGACTCGAAAATCGGAAACAATCGAATTCTAAACTTAGAAGTCAGGACCAATCGATCTGGGAAGTCGGAAAGTTAGAACCAATAGATCTGGGAAGTCGAAACTTTTGAGAAACTGGCATAATCAATACCAGAGATCTGGTAATGTTAGTAAGGTTATTTTTCTTTTGTTGCAAACTTTACAAATTAGGATTACACAAACGTTATAAGATCTCCATCATACAAGATTAGACAAAAGTTACAAGATCTCCCTCATATTAATAGCCGACATAATATAGACAAACATTACAAGATCTCCACAAATGTTACAACATCTCCCTCATACTCGGCAATATTACTATTGGCCGACATAATATGCACAAACGTTACATCTACAAACGTTACAAGATCTCCCTCATACTCAGCTGTAAAGCGCCTCTCGGCGCAATTACAACATTAATTTTGTTTTATTTACTTGATATTACTATGATTTGAACGTCAACATTAAATTGATAAACAATTAATATTATAAATTATTAAACGGTCAATATACACTTTCAAACTATGGTTAGAATGTAAATGACTAATAAACAAACTATAATTAGAATATAAATAACTAATAAACATGGACCATCCTAAATTTCACTTATTCAAAATTACAAATAATCAAATAAAAATAATAGCATTAGCAGTGTCTCTTACATATTATACCAGCGTCCAAGCCAAAAAAAAAGTGATAGTTTAGTTAACCTCCAACCCCAATCCAACCTCTATGAATGAAGTAGAGGAGGTTTAGGGAAATAAATCCTTGCTAAATTCTATGATGTGCAAATGTTGTTTTACTCAATACATTTTTTTAAGATATTTTTTTATTAAAATACCTTTATAAGATTTTAGTTATATTTTTGTCATTTAATCAATTTATAAGATTGCAGTTATATTTTCTTTTCATTTAGTTAATTATGATATTGTATGTAAAAATAACCATTCTATTTTTAAAAAGTTAAAGTGAGGTTAAAGTTATGGTTTCCATCAAGTAGTGATTAAATGTTGAATTAAATTGTGCTTTTTTATTATTTTAAGAACTTAATACTATTAGTGTTTAAACTTTAGTTTTGAAAAATAATATAACTATATCCAACTCGAAGTTAAAGAAAATGTTGAATTAAATTAAGCTTTTTATTATTTTAGAACTTGATATTATTAATGTTTAAACTTTAGTGATCAAAAATAATATAACTAGATCCAGTGGTGGTCCTTGGCCCTTTGAAAGTGAAGTTAAAGAAAATGTTGAATTAAATTAAGCTTTTTATTATTTTAAGAACTTGATATTATTAAAGTTTAAACTTTAGCGACGAAAAATAATATAACTAGATCGTGGTGGTCCTTGGCCCTTTGAAAGTGAACTTATAGAAAATGTTGAATTAAATTATGTTTTTTATTATTTTAAAAACTTGATATTATTAATGTTTAACTAATGAAAAATAATATAACTAGATCCAATGGTGGTCCTTAGCCCTTTGAAAGTTTAAGAAGAATAATTAAATACACAGAATATTAAAACTTCAATAACATGTTGAAATTATTTTTATTGTTTTAAGAACTTTCATACGTGTCTAACTCTAAAGATATAAAAAAGTAATATATTATTAATAAAGAATATTTAAGTTTTAAAAACCATATAACTAGATCCACTGGTGGTCCTTAGCCCTTTGAACGTTTAAGAAGAATAATTAAATGTAGAGAATATTAAAACTTCAATATCATGTTTAAATTATTTTTATTGTTTTAAGAATTTTCATATAGGTCTAACTTTAAAGATATGAAAAGAACCTTTATTGAAATTCAAAACTAAATGGGTAGGTCGCTGAGCGACCTGCACGACTTGATCTGGCAACCTGGAGGAGCGACCTGCATGAGGAGAGCACAATCTGAGCTCATGAGGGGCGAGAGGAGACTGATCTGGACTTGAACCAAATCGTGGATATTACCAAGGGAGAGATTTGACCCATAGCTGATCACCTGCGTGGGACTGCTGTCAGAGGCCGCTCTGACAGCAGGGCTAAAGATGGGCACCCCGGTCCCTGGTGAGGATCGAGATCCGTCCCAGGTTGATGAATTCGATCGATTAATCTCATCTTACAATAAGAGATCCGGCAAAACCAACCCCCCGAAATTTGTCAAAAGGCTTGAAGATGTGCCGGAGGTTTCCCTTCCCCCCGAGGAAACCATCCGAGTAGCTCTCTCCCTGGCAGATCGAGCCCTGATCGATCAATTTACGGGGCTTTGGCCTTCGCCCAAAACAACGGACAGCTGGGTTCAAAGAAACTGGAGACCCCTAATCACCAACAATGTAGCTTCCTACTCCGTCGAGCGAGGTTTTTTCCTCTTTGACTTTGAATCCAAGGATGATAAAGAGTTGATCTTCAGAAATGGGCCCTACTTGTTAGTTTTTGTACCTAGGCAGATGTTCCCTAGGTGACTTTTATTTTGCCTAAGTCACTTAGAAGAGGGAAAAAGGTGACCCTCACATTAAATGTCACTTAATGAGACTTTAGAAACATAAAGTCACTTTTTGATAAATTTAAGTGGGTGAGTAATTTTATTTATGTGAATTAAATAAAAGGGATTTTTACTCTCACTGAATCTCATCCATTGGTACGGCCCTACATTAAATGAGAGTAAAAATCCATTTTATTTAATTCACATAAATAAAATTACTCACCCACTTAAATTTATCAAAAAGTGACTTTATGTTTCTAAAGTCTCATTAAAGTGACATTTAATGTGAGGGTCACCTTTTTCTCTCTTCTAAGTGACTTAGGCAAAATAAAAGTCACCTAGGGAACATCTGCCTAGGTACAAAAACTAACAAGTAGGGCCCATTTCTGAAGATCAACTCTTTATCATCCTTGGATTCGAAGTCAAAGAGGAAAAAACCTCGCCCGATGGAGAAGGAAGCTACATTGTTGGTGATTAGGGGTCTCCAATTTCTTTGAACCCAACTGTCCGTTGTTTTGGGCGAAGGCCAAAGCCCCGTAAATTGACCGATCAGGGCTCGATCTGCCAGGGAGAGAGCTACCCGGATGGTTTCCTCGGGGGGAAGGATCTCATCCATTGGATTGGATCTTTTTCCACCGTTGGATTAAGATGCCCACTTAGGGTTAAACAAAAAGCATGAGGGAGGCAAAGGGACATTTACTTTTCACTTTTCAGGAGAAGAGAGAAGGAGGACGAGAAGGGTTTTGTTCATTTCAGAGAGAAAATTTATGCACAGAAATCGAGGAGTACAAGAGCATTAACTCAGGAACAGAAATCGAGAGGAGAGTACGACCCATTTAATGTTGTACGGTTGCATTTAAGTGCACAAAAATCGAGGAGTACGGCTGCCATTAATGCTATACGATTTTGCATTTATTTTCCTGCACAGAAATTGAGGACATTAAGTCTGTACGGCCTGCATTTACTGCTGTACGGACAGCATTAAATTTGCACAGAAATCGAGGGTACGGACAGCACAGAAATCGAGGGTACGGCCCTGCATTAAATGCTGTCCGATTTTTGCACAGAAATCGAGGTCAGTTTGGAGTGTACGGCCTGCATTTATTACTATACGGTTGGCTCAGAAATCGAGGTGTTGTTCATGCACAGAAATCGAGACAGTCTGCTGCTGGTCAAAAATTTGGGTTGAGATAAGTTGGAATTTTTTACTGTAAATTTAATGTCTGATTTTTGTTGAAGAAAATAATAAAATCTCTCTGCTCTCTCTGACTGGTTTTCCCCGTGGGGGTTTTTCCAGGGCTTATTTGGCCAAAAATCTCTGAGTCAAATTTATGGTGTGACTGTCCAACTGTATTTT
>LPNX010284307.1:139118-163664 GCA_001517045.1 Pseudotsuga menziesii | reverse complement strand
AGCCTTCAATAAGAAGGACTGCAAAGCTAGAAGGATTATTCTTGATGCAGTTAAAGATCACATTATCCCTCACATTTCAGGTAAGGATAAGGCACATGAGATGTGGACATCCTTAACCAGTTTGTATGAGAGTTCTAATGAGAACAGGAAAATGGTTCTCAGAGAAAAACTTAAGAGCATAAAGATGAATGGGGGTGGGGGAGTCACAGCTTACCTTACTAGGATTTCTGCAGTTCGGGATGAACTTGCAGCGGTTGGGGAGAAGGTTTCCCCTACAGAGCTTGTCCGCACCGCAGTGAATGGGGCTTCAAAGTCCTTGGGTGCTTTTGTGCAAGCTATAGTGGGCAGAGAGAACCTACCTGACTGGGAGAGGCTTTGGGATGACTTTGTGCAGGAGGAGACCAGGAGAGGTCTTGTACAGGGTAGTACTTCTCAGAGAGGGGCTGATGATGAGGATGTGGCTTTGGTAGCCAAGGGTAAGAAGAAGAAGGGTCCCAAGAAGGGTGGGGCCAAACAGCAGCAGCAGCAGCAGTAGAGTGGACAAAAGAAGGACTTGAGTAAAATCAAGCGCTATGCTTGTCAGGCGTTTGGACACTATGCCTCACAGTGTCCAAGCAAGAAGAAGAAGAAGGGACATGGACAGCAGACCGTAGCCTCAGCAGAGGCTGATGAGTTTAGTGTTTCATTTCAGAGGGAGTTTTCCCTTTATGCTAGACAGATGGAGAGAGAGAGAGTCTCTCTAGCCACCAGCATAGATATGGATATAGACAGTGAGCATTCCTTGTTGGCAGGAAATCAGGGGGGTCCATCCACCTCCTCTACTTGGTACATTGACAGTGGAGCCTCGAGCCACATGACTGGAGCTCGAGAGGTGTTCTCAGAGTTATCAAATACAGGTAGAGATGTGGAGGTTGTCCTTGGAGACAACACCGTTGTGAGAGCTGTTGGTCGGGGGACCATCACATTTCAGAGGGAGTCTATGAGTCCCATGACTCTGAGGGATGTGTTGTATGTCCCTGGGCTGAAGAAGAACCTTGTATCAGTTTCCACCATTGAGGACAGGGGTCTTGGGGTGTGCTTTTCAGATGGGAGAGTGCAGGTGTATCCCAAGGCTACAGGTATGTCCAGTGCCATGGACATTGGAGTCAGGAGTGGAAAGCTGTACAAGCTCTTGTATCAGCCACAGTGTGCCTTAGCACACAGCAGCAGCAGTGAGCTATGTGAGCTCTGGCATCGGAGGATGGCCCACCTTCATCACCCAGCTCTTAGATTGTTGAGGAGCATGGTTATAGGTTTACTAGATTTCAGCACTGAGCAGGGGGATGTGTGCAGGGGGTGTGCTTTGGGAAAGTACACCAAGACTGTTTTTCCGAGCAGTGACACAAGAGCTGCCGGGGTGCTTGATCTTATTCATACTGATATTTGCGGTCCCATGTCATCATGGTCTTTGACAGGCTTTGAGTACTATATCAGCTTTATTGATGACTACTCCAGGAAGACCTGGATCTACTTCTTGAGGAGCAAGAACTCCGAGCTTGTGTTGAGAGTCTTCCAAGGTTTCAAAGCCCTTGTGGAAAAGCAGACAGGGAGAAAGATCCGGATCTTGAGATCGGACAATGGGGGTGAGTATACCTCCAAGGAGTTCGATGCATTCTGCAGTCAGAAGGGCATTCAGAGACAGCTGACGGTTCCTTATACTCCTGAGCAAAATGGAGTAGCAGAGAGGAAGAACAGGTCAATTGTGGGGGCAGCCAGAGTGATGCTCCATGATCAGGGGTTACCTTTCTTTCTTTGGGCTGAGGCATGTAGTACTGCAGTTTATCTGCAGAACAGGAGTCCTCACAGGGCAGTGGGGAGCAAGACTCCTGAGGAGATGTATTCGGGCAAGAAGCCTGAGGTGAGCCACTTTCGTATATTTGGCTCGATGACTTACTCTCACGTCCCTTCTAAGAAGAGGACGAAGTTTGATCCCACCGCAGAGAGAGGCATCTTTGTGGGATATGATGAGACTTCGAAGGCCTATCGGCTTTACTTACCTAGCTCGCGGAAAGTTGTTGTCCGTCGGGAAGTAAAGTTTGATGAGGAGAGAGCCTTCAGGAAGTCTAGAGAGTTAGAGCAAGGGGAGACACCAACTCCCACACCTCATTTGGTACAGGCTTCTTCGATGCAGCTTACAGGTCCACAGGTTTCTGGAGGGACTGGATCACAAGGTACAGGCACAGTGTCGACAGGTTCAGTGATTCAGGTGGCTAGCACTTCAGGGACAGGTTCAGGTTTGAGTCCTCAGATGACAGGATCGTCAGGCACAGGTTCATCAGTTACTGGTCCTCGGGGTATTGGACCTTCAGGTACAGGGACTTCCTCAGATGAGGAGGAGCAGCCTTCAAGGAAGAGGAAGCCTAAGTGGCTTCAGGAGACCTTGAAGGAAGCAGAGGCTTTTGGGAGGCCCCAGGAGAGGATCAGGTCAGTAGTGGAGCCAGAAAGGCTTGGTGTGGTGCCGGACAGGGGCGATATGGCTCTTGTTGCATGCCTTCATGACTCTGAGCCATCCACATTTGAGGAGGCTTCCCAGCATCTGGTATGGAGAGATGCCATGATGGAAGAGTACCATTCCATCATGAAGAATGATGCTTGGGATATAGTGCCGAGACCGGACGGGAAGTCAGTTGTGACTTCCATATGGCTTTACAAGGCAAAGCATGCTGCGGATGGCAGTGTGGAGAAGTACAAGGCTCGGTTTGTGGCGCGGGGGTTCTCACAGGTTGAGGGAGTTGACTATGATGAGACTTTTTCTCCAGTTGCTCGATATTCTTCTATTAGGGCAGTGATTTCTATAGCAGCAGAGATGGGTTGGAAGATCCACCAGATGGATGTGAATACCGCATTTCTCAATGGTCTTCTGCAGGAGGAAGTATATCTAGAGCAGCCACAGGGATTCGAGATCCATGGGAGAGATTCTCATGTGTGCAGGCTGAAGAAAGCCTTGTACGGACTAAAGCAAGCTCCCAGAGCTTGGTACTCCAGGATTGATGCTTATCTGACATTGATGGGATTTCAGAAGAGTGAGGCTGATCCCAACCTTTACTTCATTGTGGTTGGGGGAGATCCACTCATTCTTCTGTTGTATGTTGATGATCTTTTTATCACAGGTGCTGAGCGTCTCATTGCACATTGCAAGAGAGACCTAGCATCAAAGTACGAGATGACCGATATTGGACTAATGCATTATTATTTGGGGATGGAGGTATGGCAGGAGCCTGGGCATATTTTCCTTGGACAGGGGAAGTATGCAGCTGATATTCTGAGGAGATTTCAGATGGAGGATTGCAGGCCGATGTGTACACCTATGATCACCAACTGGAAGCAACTTCATGCTTCCGAGGGCAAGTTGGTGGATCCCACTATATATCGTCAACTCATTGGGTCTTTGATGTATCTGGTCAACACAAGGCCGGACTTGTGTTTTGCGATGAACACTCTTAGTCAGTTCATGGTTGAGCCTAGGAGTGTGCATTGGACAGCCGCAAAGCACATATTGAGATATCTTGCAAGGACAGTGGATTATGGTCTGGACTACAGGGGTTCGGGTGGATTCAGCTTGGTTGGGTTCACAGATTCAGACTGGGCAGGTTGTGTGCGGGATCAGGAGAGCACTTTCGGTTGTTGTTTCAGTTTGGGCTCGGCAGCAGTGTCATGGTTCAGTCGGAAACAGAAGTCCGTTGCATTGAGTTATGCTGAGGCTGAGTATATGGCAGCCAGTCAGGCTACTTGTGAAGCACTGTGGCTTCGCAAGTTATTGGTATATTTGTTTGATCAACAGCTTAGGCCTACAGTGATCTACTGTGACAATTAGAGTTGCATTCAGCTCTCTGAGAATCCAGTGTTCCATGACAGGTCAAAGCACATAGAGATCAGATACAATTTCATCTATGACTACGTTCAGAGAGGGGCAGTTGAGCTTCAGTATAAATCCACTAATGAGCAGGTTGCAGATATTCTGACGAAGTCTTTGGGGAGGGGTAAGTTTGTCTTCTTCATAGATAAGTTGGGAGTGGTGCAGAACACCTTCCTTGGTAAGAGGGAGTGTTAGTTTTTGTACCTAGGCAGATGTTCCCTAGGTGACTTTTATTTTGCCTAATTCACTTAGAAGAGGGAAAAAGGTGACCCTCACATTAAATGTCACTTAATGAGACTTTAGAAACATAAAGTCACTTTTTGATAAATTTAAGTGGGTGAGTAATTTTATTTATGTGAATTAAATGAAAGGGATTTTTACTCTCACTGAATCTCATCCATTGGATTGGATCTTTTTCCACCGTTGGATTAAGATGCCCACTTAGGGTTAAACAAAAAGCATGAGGGAGGCAAAGGGACATTTACTTTTCACTTTTCAGGAGAAGAGAGAAGCGCTGAGAGAGAAGGAGGACGAGAAGGGTTTTGTTCATTTCAGAGAGAAAATTTATGCACAGAAATCGAGGAGTACAGGAGCATTAACTCAGGCACAGAAATCGAGAGGAGAGTACGACCCATTTAATGCTGTAAGGTTGCATTTAAGTGCACAGAAATCGACGAGTATGGCTGCCATTAATGCTGTACGATTTTGCATTTATTTTCCTGCACAGAAATCGAGGAGATTAAGTCTATACGGCCTACATTTATTGCTGTACGGACAGCATTAGATTTGCACAGAAATCGAGGGTACGGACAGCACAGAAATCGAGGGTACGGCCCTGCATTAAATGCTGTACAATTTTTGCACAGAAATCGAGGTCAGTTTGGAGTGTACGGCCTGCATTTATTACTGTACAGTTGGCTCAGAAATCGAGGTGTTGTTCATGCACAGAAATCGAGACAGTTTGCTGCTGGTCAAAAATCTGGGTTGAGATAAGTTGGAATTTTTTACTGTAAATTTAATGTCTGATTTTTGTTGAAGAAAATAATAAAATCTCTCTCCTCTCTCTGACTGGTTTTCCCCGTGGGGGTTTTTCTAGGGCTTATTTGGCCAAAAATCTCTGAGTCAAATTTATGGTGTGACTGTCCAAATGTATTTTCAGCCTGTTAGTGTTTTACTGTGTGTTTAAAATTGTTCAGTATATTTTTCTTAAGTAAATTTCAGTTAATGCAAAACCGACTGAAAGTGAAAAACATTGAAATGTTCATTTAAACCAGCAAGCAGTAAAACTCAGTTTTTCTACACTACTTCATGGGGCCGCAAGGTCTTTACCTTAACAAGTGGACGCCGGACTTCGATCCCGAAGCTGACACGCCAAGAGCAGTTCCCGTCTGGGTCAGGCTGCCTAATCTCCCTATGCATTGCTAGAATCCTAAATCCCTCCAAGCCATAGGGACTACGCTGGGGAATTACATAGATATGGCTAGTCCAAAAGACCAATACGCATGTGCCCGAATTTGCGTTGAGGTCGACCTAGAAGCTGGACTCCCTGAAGTTATCAAATTAACCGTGGGAAGCTGGCCCCATTTCCAAAAACTTGATTATGAACAGCTGCCATTCAAATGCAGAGGATGCCATGAGTACGGGCACTTCATCCGCAACTGTCCAAAAAATCCTGAGAACCAACAGGACAAGGCGGAGGGATGGCAAAAGGTGACTAGATCTAAAACCAAACACCAATCCGGGAAGGGCCCTAAAAAAGGTGAAGGGACCAATGAAACAAGGATCACTAATCTTGAAGGATCGGTGGAAGCAACCAAGACTAAAGCAATGGTGGAAATAAGGGAAGATCTCATTGAAATTAGTGAGAAATCCAGCAATGAAGGGAACAAAGAATCTAAAGCAGAAATATCAGTTCAACAATTGAAATACCAAGAGGAAGAAAAGGCCCCGGCCACTGTAGGGGAAATCAAAAGAAGACTCTGGATCGGAGGAAGAGGAAGAGGAGGAGGGGGAAATTGAAATAACCACTCCAACTCCGAGAATGACTAAAACAAAGGGAAGGAAATCCAGGAAAGAAATAAGAGAGCAGGCAACCTATAAGGATAAGATGCAAGGCTCTCAGCTAACCTTGGAAAAGCTTCTGAAATCCTCTAGGAACACCCGCCAGCAAGGGCATGCCCAGAAAGGGATGCCTTCGCTCTCCAAAAGTAAGTAATGAGGATCCTCTCCTGGAACTGTAGAGGTCTTGGAAGTAAAATCAAAGAAGAAGCAATGTTAGATCTAACTTCTTTACATACGCCGGACATCTTTCTGATCCAGGAGACCAAGATGGAGGGAGCCGTCTTCCTCCAAGTTAGTCAAAAAATTTGGAAAGGCAAAGGAAAAGCTGCAATAAGTTCAAGAGGGGCTTCTGGCGGCATTGGAACCCTATGGAATGACAAAGAATTTGATACCGTTGCTGTCAAGTACGACAACCATTGGATCCTCACCCAGCTTAGGCAGAAAGTCTCGAACTCCCTGGTAAGTATCTTCAATATCTATGCTCCTAATTCTGCTGCGGAAAAAAACTCCTGCTGGAATCTCCTGCGTGAGGAGAAGAGTAATCTGCAAGGTAACATCATAATTGCAGGTGATCTTAATGTCACCCTAAGCCAAGAGGAAAAGCAAGGTGGGTCCTTGATCAGGGATCCCATAAGGGAGACTGTAGATGAAATCATCTTGGAATGGGATCTAATGGACATTAAACCTGCTTCTGGAAAGTATACCTGGAATAATAAAAGAGTAGGGCCTGGACATATTGCCGCAAGACTCGACAGGTTCCTAGTCCAGGACTCCTTCCTCCTGCTGGGGCTGAATATTTCTTCCAAAATTCTGCCTTTTGGAGTCTCTGACCAAAGGCCCATTCTCCTTGAGATGGCTGTTAACAAGAATTGGGGCCCAATTCCTTTCAATTTTAATCCCCTGTGAGCTACTCACTGTGACTTCCTCCAAATCGTAGCTAATTCGTGGGCCCCCCCGGTCACAGGATCTCCCTTCTACGTTTGGGAGGAAAAGATAAGAAGATTGAAAAAGCACCTTAAGCTTTGGACCAAGACTATCCCATCTCTTTCAGATCAAAATACTCAAGCAGCGCATGAACTCGAGTCCCACCAGGCTGCCCTGGAGGTTAAAGACGTGGGCGTAGAGGATCTCCACGCTGAAGCTTTATTACAGGCTAATCTTCATAAAGCTTGCAAAATCAAATCTCATTGGTGGAAGATTAAGGCTAGGTGCGATTGGCTGGCTGATGGGGATAATAATTCAAGGTATTTCCATAAGCAAGCGGCAGCCAGAAACAATTTCAACTGTGTGCAGGAAATCCACACCCAGGATCGTATTATAACCAGTCATGAAGAAATTAAATTGGAAGCAACCAGACATTTTAGTGGACTCTTCACGGCCCAGCCAGTTGTGGAGGACGCTGGAATCTTGAGTCTGATACCCAAGTCCATTAAATCCAGCGATAATGAGTCTCTCACCGAGGCTATTTCGATGGAGGAGATTAAGAGAGCCGTTGATGGAATGAAGGATGACAGAGCCCCGGGACCAGATGGATTTAATGCCACCTTTGTTAAGCTTTGCTGGAACATCATTAAGAAAGACTTAATTAAAATGGTCCGGAAGTCCCAGAGATGTAGTAAAATCGGTGGAAGCACCAATTCTGCATTTCTGGCCTTAATTCCCAAAGAGAAGGAGGCCAAATACTTTAACATGTTCAGGCCTATTTCTTTGTGCAATATAGGCTATAAAATCATCACTAAGGTAATGGCAGGCAGACTCAAGCATATCCTACCGAGACTGATCCCTGAGAATCAAGGAGGATTTGTAAAAGGCAGGAAGATCTGGGAAAACATCATTTTAGTTCAAGAGGCTATACACTCCAGCTTGCAGAACGGTGATAATGGAATGGTGGTCAAAATTGATCTTGCCAATGCCTTCGACAGGGTCAGCCATCCCTTCCTTTTCCAGGTAATGCAGAAATTTGGATTCGCTCCTGATTTTATATCTTGGGTCCGGGCTTGTATAAGCAACCCGTGGATTGCCCCGCTTGTTAACGGAAGAGCTGCCCCCTTCTTCCAAGCCTCGAGAGTCCTGAGGCAAGGATGCCCGCTCTCTCCTCTCCTTTATGCCATCCAAGCCTCTGTTCTTAGCTTTCAGCTAGAGGCTGCCAGGCTTGACCAAGATCTCCCTGGAATCCAAATGGCTAGAGGCATCAAGGATATTAATCACGCGCAATTCGCGGATGACACTATCTTGCTAGGTGGTGCTAGTAACATTATAGGACGGCAATTCAAGACTGAGCTGAACCGGTATTGCCTAGCTTCTGGAGGCCAAGTCAATCTTCGGAAAAGCCAGATCTATGGCTGGAACATCAATCCGAGGGAAATGTCATATATCTCCCGGAGCCTCAACATGGGCGGGGTCACTGCCTAGGAGTCCTTCAACTATCTGGGGGTTCCCATCTTCAAAACCAAGCCCAATAGCTCGGCCTGGAATGCTGTTGTGGAGAAAATTAAAAACAAAATCCAAGGTTGGGGATCAACCTGGTTAAACTTGGCTGGGAAGGTAGTCTTAATCAAGGTTGTCGTGAACAGCTACCTGATATATCAGAGTTCTCTCCTTCTAGCTCCGATCAAAACCATCAACCAAATAGAAGGACTGATAAGGTCCTTTCTCTGGCAGGGGGGTAGTGCTGGAAGAAGCAAGAAGTTTGCCTTGGTAAGCTGGAGAACTATTAAAATCCCGAAGTCTAAAGGAGGCCTCTACATCAGAGATCTTAGGACCCAAAACTTGGCTATGGGAGCCAAGTTGATCTGGAACCTGCTAGTCCCCAAGCCCTTCTGGTCCAGCCTAGTGCTGAAATCTAAGTATTTCAGGGGTACTCGGCTTAGATGTCTGGAAGGTGCCCACGTGATCCAGAATGGATCCTCCATCCATAAAATCTGTCTTAAGGTGTTGCCTCAGTTCATAGGTGGTCTGCACTGGGTCCCGGGCAATGGGAAACTCATTAATCTTTGGAATGACTCTGTTCTTGGTAAGATTCCTCCTCAGCTACCTCGCCTGCAGCAAAGGATGGAAGCGCTGGGGCTGACTACGATCTGGGACATTTCCACGTGGGAGAACTCTGAGAGCCAGCGATGGGTTGGCTGGAATTTACCGGATCTTCTAGATGATATTGATGAAGAGAAGTCACAGCTTCTTGACCACCTAGCTGGGATAGCCCCTCTCTGCCAAAACAGAAGGGACAAGCATGGATGGGGTGAGCAATCAGGCAATTACACCACTTCTGAAGGCTATCAACGATTTTTTGTTGATTTCAACGTCCCTGGCAATCCCAAAATCTGGAATTATAACTGGACCAACACCACGATGCCCAAGATAGACCTCTTTACCTGGACGTTGCTGCATGGACGAATTCTCACAGGCGAGAATTTGGAAAGGAAAGGGATCGTTGGGCCTTTTAGATGTCCCCTGTGTGCAGTCGCTGGAGAAACCATCACGCATCTGTTTTTTCAGTGCTCTTATGCCAATTCAGTATGGAAGGGCATGCTGGATAGCTGGGGAGGATTAAGGAGAATGCCGGTAAATATTCATGACTGCTTTTACAATTGGGAAAAGATGTACCAGGGCGAGCTAGCTGAGAAGAGGGGTGTGAGAACCTGCTGGCTAAAAATCCCAAAACTTATCTGCTGGTGTTTATGGAATGAAAGGAACTACAGGATTTTTCAGGATAAAAATCAACCCACGTGGAAGATAGTAGTCAAAATTTAGGCCTTGATTATGGAGGTTATAAGTATCTCGAAGCTCCCGAGCAATAAAGGATCTCTTACCGAAAAACAAAAAGAGTGGATGAAAAGCTTCAAGCCCCTGGCTGATAAATTTGTTGATGCCAAGAAACTGGAGGCATGGGAGATAAGGATGGACAACTCTCAGTTTGGCAATTGGCTAAAAGAAAGGAAAATTTTTAAGCTTTTCTTTGACGGGGCTTCCAAAGGGAACCCAGGAAAGGCTGGAGGAGGTGGAGTCATCATCAACCCAGATGGGGAAGTCGAGGTGGAATACAGCTGGAATATTGGCTATGAATCTAATAATATAGCTGAGGCCTATGGGCTATGGCAAGGCCTAAAGCAATTGCTGGTAAAAAAGGTTGATGAAGTCATGATATTTGGGGACTCCAGGATCATCATCTAGGCAATGAATGGAGGAAGGGAAAACGATAACAACAGGACAGCTATATTGACAAGAAGAATTAGGTCCATTTCCAAGTTGTTTCGAAAGGTTAGCTTCTATCACATTCTCAGAGATCTTAACGCCTTGGCGGACATGGCAGCTAATAAAGCCATAGATGCGGATCTTAATGGTCTAATAGTTAATTCGGTTGTTCAAAGTGACATTCCTCCTTAGCTCCTCGGATGGTCATTGACTGAATGAAGTGGTTGCTAGGTGAATGCTATCATGTACTTTTCTACAGCGATTCATTGCTGATTTTTAATAAACTCCATAACCGTTCCTGTAAAAAAAAAAAACTTTAAAGATATAAAAAAATAATCTAATTATAAATAATAAAGAATATTTAAGTTTTTTTTTTGGTATATAGGGGAATCGGTAACTGGAGCTGGGTTGATACTCGCATGACACGGGGTCCAGGGATCCATTCCTGCTACCACTATACGCCTAGGTGCCCCACACCCGCTGCAAGACATGGGACACAGGTAAATCCGGGTGGGAACTCGTGACCTCCAATTTACAACAAGTGACTTCATAACAACTGAACCGCCAATGAGCCACACTCGTGCAAGCTAAGAATATTTAAGTTTTAAAAATACGTTGCAATTTTAATTAATGATTTTATTAAAACAAAAATTGTTAATTTTTTTTTTTTTTTTTTTTTTAAGTTGTACAAGAGTATACTATATCCTAAAAAGAAAAGACCAAATTACAGAGCTATTCACATCTTGACATCATGGTGGCATGAGCAAGTGGAACCACCAGACCATCTATGTAAAATTGTTGATCATGTTTCAATTTTTTAAAGCAAAAAAAATACCTCCCAGCAGAGGGAAAACAGGCCTGAACCAGTTTGATGTCTAGAGTAAATAAATTGAAACTCGAAGCTAACGAACCTACAATCTAGAAACCCATTTATCATGGAAAGCCAAAAAAAACTGAAAGACATAAATTTTTATCTGAAACATAAAAACCTTTGTTAACCCCAAGGTTCTCCGTGAGAAGAACCATAGCGTTCTTTTGTGATGGGACATGCCTTGTAATTTGAGCTCAAAGATTCATCCACGGGCAGCTTCACCGGTAATGGCTCCGTCTTACGCGGAATGATTGGGTCATCCATCTCTAGACATCGCATTTTCTGGATGGGCTCAATGGAAAGCCCAACTGACACCAGAGCTTTAGTTCTAGGCATTCCCTCCTGCTCCTAACCCTTGCTACATTAGCCTGGATTCTTTTCTTGCCCCTTGGACACGCTGAGAGAGACATTTTCCGTGAAATTGTCTCCATCCAGACTGGACTTCTGGAAACTTACAGCTTTGAACCATTTCCCAAACAGGGCTTGTCCCCAATCGAGATTATCCTCCAAATTGCTCAGGTTGTTAATCATTTGTTCTCTACTCCCCCTTATTTTCAGAACGACATTCTTAGAGTTCCTCCTTTGGCTTTGCACGTCCTTCATTAACAAGCCCAACATATTTTTCACCACCCAATAATTATTTATTTTACCATCTGAGCTTCTCGAAGCTAACTAGTGCACGACTATGTCAGCTTCCCAATCATCAATTGGGCTCCCGGTAGAGGCAGAGAGAAAGCTTATATATCCACCACTACCGCATTTTCTAGCCTTCCTACTGCTCAAGATCATGCAATCATTGTTGCCCCGCCTGGGCTTGCCACACTGCCTCATAGCCATGGTACAAACAAAAAAACAAGCAGAGCAAATCTCAATTTGCAAACAGAGAACCGGGTGCTTCCAATGCATCTCCCTCACCAAATTTCCAAGTATACAAATGCCTCCCACCACACAAAGGGGTGGCTCAACTGGCTCGTGGTCATGAATGTTGATGGTACTCATTACCATCACTTCCGTCGCATGAGGAGTTGTCATAGTCTGTTATTAAAAACTTCACAAACACACAGAGCTTAATTAACCACATGCCTCTTGAACACATGCTCGCCTATGTGATCCTGGTTGGCATGTCGCCCACGTGTTGGCCTAGAAAAAATGTAATAGCAAAACTTTTAAACAATTTATCACAAATATTTAAAGCTCAATTAAATTTTTTAATTTTTTATAGTTTTTAGAAAATAGTATTAAGCTCAAACTATTGGAGATATTTACCACCATACACACTCATTTTGGTCAATTTGGCCTAGTTAAACCACTATCCTGAGTTTTATTGACTTAATTGACATTAGAGGAGCATTGGATGACATCAACATGAGCACACCCATGCCTACCTTCAGTCAAGGAGGCTAACTTAGCCTTCTCCTACATTCAAGGAGGCTAACTGGAGCACTCCGGGGGTGATCTGAGTGTCATTAATGCCCCATATTGCTAACTGATGGTTACAATCAGTTAAATAGAGTAGTGAAGGCGCCTTCCTTCATTAAATTGATTGTTTAATGATTATTTAATGAACTGGAGTCAACAGGGGCACCTCCAACCACTTTTGATGGTCAGTTACACTTCAGTTAACCTCATCGGGGTTCATTGGAGTCATTGATGCGCTACCACTTGTTGGTTGGCTTGCAGTGACATGTGTCTGAGCTACTTTCAGTTAGACTCAGTGATTTATTGCACTCTGACTTCAGTTAGGGCTCAGTTGAGTCAATTAGGGTTTTGATCGGTGGTTAACTTGAGTGTTAACTGTGGATTACATTCAGTTAAGCTAGACTTACTCATTCAATTCGAATGAACTCCTTGGGAATTCGAATTGCTTTGTCATTCATGCTTCCAGCATGATCATTGTATTGTATTACTCATTCTTTATTGATTATACAGAGCGGCTACTCATTTTGTAGCACTATTATACCATGTTCATGCCTTATTGTCTGAAATCTCTTATGAGACTATCTTTTAGTCCCTATATTACTGTGACAGATTAATATGGTATCATAGCTCACGGCGAGACGAAACTCGGATCTCTCAAAAACAAATTTTTTGACAGATCTTGCATGAAAATTGAGCAATAGCTCAAAAATCTGGCACTGCACCAAAAGCCAAGGCTTACCACTTAATACCCAAGTAAGGAAATTGTTGATCAAGCTTACTTGATTGACAATGCTGAGTGTGATGAAATCCTAAAATGTGCAAGTTGTTCGACCTTACGGTGCCCCTTTCGTTGTGATTTTTCAGGTTTTTAACAGGTGAAAGCATTCGCTCCAGCAGATTCAAATGGCTTCTTCTGTAGAACTCTTAACTCCGTTCAATTTCCACTCATGGAAAGGAGACATGGAGATCCAGCTACGTGCCAGAGGACTCTATAAGGTCACTATGGACACTGAAGAAGAGCCTGCTTCTGTGACAGACAAAGCTAGATTCTTGAACAAGAAGGATGAAGCATTCGGATTCTTGTGCCTCTCTATTTCCTGGGATCTTATTTTCCATCTTTCGGGATTGAAGACTCCAAATGAAATTTGGGACAAATTGGAAAACCTGTATGGAAAGCGGGATGATTTGAGAGTATACCAACTTCAGAATGAGTTGATGTCTCTCCGGCCTTCCAATTTTGAGACCTTGAATGACTTTTTCACAAATTTGAATCACATTGTCTCACTGTAGAAGCAATGCAAAGTGGAGAACGAGGATGATCAGCTCATCCTCGCCATACTCTCCAAACTTGGAGATGATTATTCAGTTTTTGTCTCTACATTCCATGCAGGGAAGCTCACAACCCCTGGATGGAAGATGCCTACACTCAATGCCTTCATTGAGTCCCTAATAAGTGGACATGGTAAGCTTGTCCAGATGGGGATCATCAGATCCTCCCGTGATCAAGCCTTCCATCTCTCGGGGCCCAAACATCTGAAGGGTAAAGGAAAGCAGCAGAAGGACCCAAAAACTAAATTCGAAGCTCCTAAGCCTAAAGTTAAAAACCAGTAGCATGATGAGTCTTCCGGCTCAAAGAAGAACAAAGGAAAAGGGCATCATGGAAAGGAAAAATTCAAGTGTTCATACTGCGGGAAGGGCTTTCACCCTGAACATGCCTGCATGAAGAAGAAACTTGATGAAGCTACCTCTCTCCTTGAGAGAAATCACATCAATCTTCTGGAAATATTTCGAAGGAGAGATCAGCAAGATCGGGAACCATAGCATGAAAGAGGTCATGCCATCATGGAAAACACTTTGAATTCCAAATCACTCTTGATTGATTCTGGAGCTTCGAACCACATGATTGCTAAAAGAGACTCCTTATCATCTTTGGAGACCGACAAATCCATCCCCATCCACATGGAAGATGACTCCACCATCATTTCAGAAGGACAAGGTACGGTTGATCTTGAGAATGGCTATTTTTCAAATGTTTTGTATGTACCGTCTCTAGCATCAAATCTCCTTAGTGTCTATCAGATGACACATACAGGAGTGCCTAAGAGAGTATCCTTCAGCCCGAATGATGTAGAGATCACGGAACTTGCATCTGGGAAACTTGTTGCTTAAGGCTTTGCAAACCATCATGCAAAAGCCTATGAGTTTTCCCACTTTGTGGAGGATGCAAAGCCCACCGCACTGCTGAATCATGGAAATGAAGTAAGTAGACTGTGGCATGAGAGGTTCGGCCATCTCAACTTCAAATACTTGCAGCAATTACAGAAAAAATCCATGGTTGAAGGCCTCCCGGTCATCAAGGAAACTACTGGAATTTGCAAGGGTTGTGTTGTTGGAAAGCACCCTGAGCACAAGTTCGATCGGGGGAAGGCAAACCGAGCTAACATGCATCTTGGGGCCGATACATTCTGATATCAGAAGTCCCATGCCTATCACATCCATGAATGGATCAAGGTATCTTCTGACTTTTATTGATGATTTTTCCAGGTACACATGGGTCTTCTTTCTCAAAAAAAGGTCTGAAGTATGTGAAAAATTCACTAAACTGAAGGCCTTGATAGATATTGAGATTTGATAATGGCAGGGAGTATGTCAGTGATGATTTGTTGCACATATGCTCCCAAAGTGGTATTCAGGTCCAACATTCAATTCCTTACACTCCCCAGCAGAACGGTGTAGCGGAAAGGAAGAATCGGTCTCTCAAGGAGATGACCACCTGTATATTGGAATCAAAGAAGTTGGCTGCAAATTTGTGGTCTGAAGCCATGCATGCTGCAGCATACATTAAAAACAGAGTGACACACTCATCTGTGAAAGGGAATACCCATTTCGAAGCATACTTCGGACACAAGCCAGATGTGCCGACCCTGCTGGTATTTGGGTCCACTGCATGGGCCTGAATTCCACTTGACAAAAGGAGGGCTTTGCAACTGCAAATCATAGAATGTTTGTTTATTGGGTATCCTGATGAATCAAAAGGTTTCAAGCTACTGGATATCAAAACAAAACAGATCATTATCGAAAGGAGTGTCAAGTTCGATGAGCCTCTTCACGAAGTGGAACTAGTGAAGGAGAAAACTGTTGAATTTCCTTCCTATTCTACTGAATATTTGGATGATGAAATTGGGGGTGATGACCCTGATTTAGATCCTCTGATTTCTGATATCAGTGTACAGCAAACATCAGATGCTGAATTAGAACCTGAAGTACAAAATCATCTCCCAACATGGGCCCGATAGACACTCTCCTCCGCAGGAGATAACATTGGAAATCTGAATGATCCAAGGAGAACCCGGTCTGATTTCCAAAGAGCAGGTATTGTGCTCTCTTGTCCTGATTATTTGATGTCCGAAACTTGTTATTTGATGATAATTTTAGACCAAAATTCCTACTACCATGCTTGAAAGGATCCGAGATGGCAAGTTTCCATGAATGAAGAGATGAATTCTCTTCAGAAAAACACTACTTGGGAGCTAGTTTCTCTTCCTCCGGGAAGGAAATTGGTTCAATCCAAGTGGGTGTTTCAGACCAAGGTTGCTGCAGATGGAAGCACCTGCAAATATAATGCAATTCTGGTGGCAAAAGGTTTCTCTGAGGTCCAAGGTGTGGACTACCATGAGACTTTTGCACCAGTTGCAAAAATGGACTCCATCCGCCTAGTTTTGGCAATTTTAGCATCTAAGAATTGGGAAGTGCATCATATGGATGTTAAGTAGGCATTTCTGCATGAAGAGATTCATGAGGAGATATACATGAAGCAGTCTGAGGGCTACATCTCTAATCCATATTTGTTTTGCAAGCTAAAGAAGTCACTATACGGGTTAAAACAGGCCCCAGGAGAGTGGTATTCCAAAATGGATGCCTTCCTTCTCTCGCAAAACTTCCAAATGTGTAGATCAGATCCAAATGTGTATATACAGCAGTCTGATGGTCATTTGATTATTATTGTTTTATATGTTGATGAATTACTGATCACAAGTAGCACAGTTGCTTATATTTCAGTCATCAAAACTGCTCTCCACAATGCATTTGAAATGAGCGATTTGGGGCTCTTAAAACAATTTTTGGGGCTCAAAATTGAGCAAAATTATGATGGAAAAATGGTCACTTAATCCAAATACATATTAGACCTATTAGTCAAGTTTAACATAGCTGAATGTAGGCATGCACCATTCCCTTTCCTTTCAGGGATTAGCCTTGAAGAAGGAAAAAGCACACCTCCCATGGACTGCGCTATTTATCGACAACTGATTGGTAGCTTGTTGTACTTGACACATTCTCAGCATAATATCTATTATGCCGTGAATGTTGTATCAAGATACATGCAGCAGCCCCATGATCTTCATTGGAAGGCAGCCAAGAGGATCCTCCAATACATTCAGGGAATCAGGACCTACGGCATTCACTATGCTGCAGACTCCTAGCTAGAGATGGTTGGATACATAGATTCCGATTGGGCGGGTGATTCTATTGATCGAAAGTCTACTTCTGGATATTTCTTCATGTTTGGTGGTGGCCCCATTTGCTAGTCTAGCAAAAAGCAGGCCAACATAGCATTATCTTCAGCAAAGGCCGAGTATCGAGGAGCGGTGAATGCTTGCATCCAAGCAGTTTGGTTGCAAGGCATTCTTTCAGAGTTTGATCTTGGTAGTACTTTGTCCATTATCCTTTTTTGTGACAATCAAAGTGCTATTAAGATATCCATAGATCCAGTTACCAAGCAGAGGACCAAGCATGTAGAGATACACATGCACTATATCAGGGAGCTAGTGTATGAAAGGACCATCATTCTGCAATACTGCCCGACTGATGAGCAGATTGTAGACATCTTCACCAAGAGCTTTCCAGAAAAGAAGCTCACTTACCTCCATTCACTGTTGGGGGTGAGTTCGTCACGGTGATCCTACTATTTTCAGTGTTCAGCTTGAGGGGGGGGGTTTCCACTAGGTTTTCCCTCTTTTCCTCATTTAGTTTGTTTTTGAGAATTGTTTGAGTTTCAGTATTGTACGGGGTGACCTATGGCCTTAGTTTCCAGGACCCTAGCATTCTTATGCATTTTATGTTTTCTACTCCTCCTTAGAATAGCTTAAGGGGGGGTGTTGGAGACATTTACCACCATACACACTCATTCTAGTCAATTTGGCCTAGTTAAACCACTATCCTAAGTTTTATTGACTTAATTGACATCAGAGGAGCACTGGATGACATCAGCATGAGCACACCCACGCCTACCTTCAGTCAAGGAGGATAACTTAGCCTTCTCCTACATTCGGGGAGGCTAACTGGAGCACTCCAGGGGTGATCTGAGTGTCATTAATGCCCCATATTGATAACTGATGGTTACAATCAGTTAAACAAAACAGTGAAGGTGCATTCCTTCATTAAATTGATTATTTAATGATTACTTAATGAACTGGAGTCAACAGGGGCGCCTCCAACCACTTTTGATGGTCAGTTACACTTCAGTTAACCTCATCGGGGTTCATTGGAGTCATTGATGCGCTACCACTTGTTGGTTGGCTTGCAGTGACATGTGTCTGAGCTACTTTCAGTTAGACTCAGTCATTTATTGCACTCTGACTTCAGTTAGGGCTCAGTTGAGTCAATTAGGGTTTTGATCAGTGGTTAACTTGAGTGTTGATTGTGGCTTACATTCAGTTAAGCTAGACTCACTCATTCAATTCGAATGACCTTCTTGGGAATTCGAATGGCTTTGTCATTCATGCTTCCACAATGATCATTGTATTGTATTACTCATTCTTGATTGATTATACAGAGAGGCCAATCATTTTGTAGCACTATTATACCATTTTCATGCCTTATTGTCTGAAATCTCTTATGAGACTGTGTTTTAGTCCCTAGCTTACTGTGACAGATTAATACAAACACTTTCGTAAATATTTTTTTATTTTATGTTTTTAATGAATAGTATTAAACTAAAAAAATCTTTTAAATAGATTTGTTGAATTTTATGGTTTGTTTTTAACTTTTTTTTAACTTTAAATTTATATTAACTAATATTTAAACTAAAAATCCTTTATAATTTGAATTTTATATTTTTTTTAAAATTGAAAATTAATTAAAATGTAGAATTTGAATTTTATCTTCAATGATTATATCTTAAATTTATATTTTTGAAAAGACTTAAATTCAATAAAAAAAAGGTCGAAGTGGATGCATGAAACATAGCATGTCTTTCCATTAAATAAAACAAAAGCAAAAAGAAGGCAGCGCTTTTCGGCTAAAGAAAACAAAAGTAAAATGCAAGTGATGCAATTCATCCAAGGCAATGAGCGAGCCAAAGCATTCCTAGTTTGGATATGGAGTCTCGGACTAGCATTTGTATAATGTTGTAAAATATATTTATTTATTTTATTAGTCTGTTGTGATAAGATTTAAAGGGTAGGTGATCCTTGGGATAGAGGTTCATCTCGGTAAGCTTTAGTTTGACTCCTGGTAAGTTACAAGTTATTGGTATATCTGGTTTGTAGGTTGTTGGATATACTCTTGGGAGGTTGTTGTTCCCATCAGGGATGGAATTTGACTAGCAAAATGATCGTCATAGGAGATTTTGACCATCATAAACCGTTAAAAATTTTAGTAAAATGTTTTTTCCGAATGGTAAATTTATCATTTAAACGTATTTTTGAAGGGCAATAACATTTTCAAAATGTCATTATATTACTACTATTTTTTAATGGCAATAAAATTACTAAAACCTCATTAAAAATTATACTAGTAAATTAATAATACTTTTATCTTATTATTAAAATAAAGTTATACTTTCCAAATTCTAATCATACTTTTACTAAAAAGAAAACTACTAAGTTGGTATTATTTCTATCCTCCACGCTTTTTTATTTTGTAAGTTTACTTGATTTATTCTGAAAGCTACAAATGTCATTTAACAATGATTTTTCTATATTTATTGATTTTTTTACTATTATTGTAATTAGCATCTACATAGTACAAATTTCAATGCTCAACTAAATGATTTGAATGTTGGAAATTGGAAGTTGGAATGTGGAAGGTTGTAACTCTTGGAGTTGGAATCTTGGAGACACAGTCTTGGAAAGCATTATCAAAGGTACTACTTGTAGAATTTTTTTGGTTTAAATTTAAAGATTTGTTTAAAAATTTACTATTTGAAAAAATGGTATAAAGCATTTCCTTGTATTTATAGTGATTTCTACCATAATTTATGAAATGTATATAGATTTAAAACCAAAAAATATTGATTAATTTTCCAACTCTATTGGAATTGAATTGAAAATCTATATATTGAATTTTGTATTGATTTATGCAAGTACTAAATCAATACTCCATGTATTACATACTCCACCATGGCTACCCTGATCCCGCGTGTCGTTAGACTACTGATCATGAGTGCATGAGCATACAGACTGAGAATGGGAAATTTTTTCTTGGTGCAATCTTATGGAATGGAAGGCCATTATGGAATCCTCTGAATCAGATAATTAAGGCAATGAATCGGTCGGGTTCCAGATACAGTCAAAAGTGAAGAGGTCATGCCATGTTTCATACAGCTAATGTTCTGCTCAATCTGATCAGCAGGGATTCACATATTTACATAGGTCAATGCCAAGATTTATGTTCAGCACAGACAAAATCAAATACAGAGACGAATCGTGAAGCCTACAAGTGGACTTTGCATAACAAATTTACATAGATCAATTCTAAGATTTCTGTCAACACTGAGATAATCAAATACAGAGCCGAATCATGAAGCCTGCAAGTGGACTTTGAATGCAAAAATTAATGTCTTTAAACTAACAGACCAGCAAGGTTTGTATCCACTGCAGTAAAATTATATTTCAATATGAGATAAACAAATTTACGTTTTAATTTCATATTAGCAACAAATGCAACTGAAGAATTTAGAAAATATTTTGTCTCTATTGTCACTAGCTTTTATTTTATAATATCAATTTTGTAAACAAAAACAATGATGTGATATTTTTTTTCTTTTTTTTTCTTTTTTTTTGACAGAAACGGGTAGGTTTTATATTAATAAAACGGTGACAAGGCCACCAAAGAGTTTACATCTCCAAAAAATATAATAAGCCATACAGTCTTCCAAACTTTAAATACAGATGCCTGTGACTAGCAAAACCAGGACTTTTAAGTTTTTAACAAAAAGATTGAACAGAGAAAAGACAGAAACTAGACTGAAATTAACGATGTTTGGCCATTGCTCCAGAAAACGATTTGGTAGCCAGTTGGCTCATGCCATGGCCTGAGTTCCCAGCATCCCGAAGCTTTGCCAAAGTGCCCTCCATACTCTGCATCCTGAGATCCAAATTTTCAAGAGAGACCGTGACCTTCTCTTTCAGAACCCGCAGAGCTGCCATGAAGTCCGAGCAAATACGACCCATATCCTCATCAATTCGATCGAGGCGTCGCCCCCCCAACTCATCTATTTGATGCAAAAAATTTCCTTGACGTCTAACTCGGCGCCTCAATACCCTTACCTCTGCTTCCAGTTCCACCAATGGGTCTGGAGAGGAGGATGCAGAGTCATCAGAGTCCGCCATACCACCCAAGATTAACAGGCTGTAATCCAGATAGACCACACAGAAGAACGAATAGCTTCGCCACCCGGAAGAATGAGCCGCCACCTTCAGAACGACGAGAGCCCTGATTCCTGAAGCGGGTCGAAGAAGAAGACAACTAACAGGCCAGATAGCATTCACATGATATAAAGGAAACATCATTACCCAGAAATTGGAGCATGCCGAATGACGTTTCATCAAATTTCGAGGAGCGCCATTTACCGGACCCGTACTATGCATTAAATAACAGAGTGCAATGCCAAAAGAAGAAACCTCTTGAAGATCGGGGTTCTGAAGGTCATCATAACAGAGCGTGTTTCCAACGAACCAATAAGCTTTGTCAACCGAGAAACCCATTCTAGTCTGGACAGAGAGGGGAAGGTCCACTTGCCCAAATGAAATGCTATGATTGCATAATAAAACCTTAAGTGAGCCCATTAGATTTTGAAAAATCTTGCTCCGTAAATCCACCTGCTCCGTAGTATAGGGGATGGTACACTCCATCATCAGCAAAGGCAGAGAGGACATCATCTTAGATAGAGCAGGACGAGCGAACAGAAAAATATCATTGAGCATGATGAAGGACGCGGTATAAAGGAGCATGTCGTGGTATGCCACGCCACCAACAGGAGAGGCCACCATCAGGCAGCAGAAGCAAATGACACTTGGCCTGGGGCCCATTCTCCAGATTACCAGCCAAACCATCCTCGGGTCCAAGCCCGAGGATTCAAGGGATAGGAAACAAACTAAGCACATCATTTAGTTTAAGGACCCCCTTGCCCAAGGGTATTGCTTCATTTGCTGCTTTGTCCGCTTGTCCATTATTCATTCTCAAGACGTGAAAGAAATCTATAGATTGGAAAAGGGGAATGAGCAAAGAGATTCTTCGAAGTACTTGACGAAGGCGATTAGAGGAAGGAAACGTTTGAGAGTTGATGAAATGGATAATCAACCTGGAGTCCCCCACGACCGTAAGAAACTGAATACCATGGAGAAGAGCTTGATTTAAGCCTTGCCAAAGGGCCAATGCTTCCGCCATATTAATAGAATCAATTCCCAAATTCCAAGAGTATGTGAAGTTCAAATCTCTGTCGGGACCGAAGAGCGCCCCTCCCCCTCCCGCCTCCCCTTATATTTATTTTCTTTTTTATATGCACATTTTCTTATAATTAAAGAATCATTTTATGTTTATTTATGCTTCATTATTTATTTATTTTTTACATATTATGACGTGTATTTGTATTTATTCAAGTTATATTTTTATATAATGTTAATTCAGAACATAAATGGTATATAAAATAAACAAGAATTAAGTTAATGTATCATGATAGATATTAATAATGTATTTGTATTTATTCAAGTTATATTTTTATATAATATTAATTCAGAACATAAATGGTATATAAAATAAATAGGAATTAAGTTAATGTATCATGATAAATATTAATAATGACCATTTTTTATTTTAATATAAAAATGTCAAGAAAATCAATATTATTTTGAAAAAAAATTAACAAAAACTAATTACTGAGGGTAAAAAATTTAGCAAACCTTCATTGTTGAAGGGTAAAATTTTAAACAAAACGTTTCATAACAGGCAATATAAAATGTCAAAACGTTAAAAATAAAAATAAAATAAAAATAAAGAGTAAAATACAAACCAAATTTCCAACATTAATTCTCATAGTTAAAAAAAAAAGACATAAGAGGCAATATAAAATGCCAAAACGTTAAAAAATAAAATAAAATAAAAATAACAAGTAAAATACAAACCAAATTTCCAACATTAATTCTCATAGTTAAAAAAAAAAAAGACAGATCTACTTCCTGAACAAGCGAGATTTTCACCAATCATTTCTGAAATAGAACCTTCTATAAAAAGGGATTAAAATAACACTAACCAAAATTTAATCATTAAAGTGTAGTTGTACTCTTTTGAGTGACATTAATGTTTGCAATCATTTAAAAAGCATAAATGAATGGCAAAAGTCAAGAGACTTGATTATGCAAATATGAAGTCAAAATGTTAAATCACTTCAGAGGTTTTGAAAGAAAAAGATTGAAATTTAAGAGTGTGTAACAAGTAGAAGGCAGGCTCCAAATTTGAAGGCTTTACAGCCCGTCAAAGGCCATTTTGGCCGTCATAGAAGACCATAAAAAAAAATAACATGCAAAAAAAATTTTACTTCATATTTAGCCCATCAACAATGAAATTAAAAAAATAAGTTTAAACTTGCAATAGAAGGGTTGCTCCTAAAATTACCCGTCCAGGCCAATTAGGCCCCAAGGATAAGGGGTGAGGCTTGGATCAAAATGAACCACGATAGCCCGGTGAGTCACTGCCAACTGGGCTGCCCGGGCCCAGCCGCCGATGCCAACTGCCAAGTTAAACAATCAAGTTTCAAAGCATTTTGATTTAATGGCACATAATCACTTTCAAATTTTGGCATTTACTATTTTACTAATTCAATAATTTCATTAAATTTTCATGGATCATGGATGGTAAATTGGAATTTGGTATTGTATTTTTCCATTAGCACGTTAACCGCCTAGTGCTGACCCTGCTGTAGGTTTCTTGTAGACTATGACTTCACTGTTTGCAACCCTGAGCCAATTTTTTACAACACAGATGTAACTAGTTCTGGTTCTGGGGACTCGAGAGGCCCTTTGGTAAGCTATTTTTAAACCCGTTGAGGGTGGCTGGGTGAGACTAGGGTTCGCTGGTCAGTGCTGGTAGCAGATCTGACGGACAGAGAAGATGGGGATTTCCAACAATGGTCAAGATCCGGGCTAGCGATGAGTTGTTTTCGTGGAGAAATGTGGTATTCTAATGAGCGTTTTTTCTGTCGTATTGGCTGGAACAAAAGCCTTAAAAAGGTTTTTAAAGGGGAGGAGATAGTATCAGCATAATTTACTAATTTGGTGTTTAAGAATGACATCCTGGAGCTCTGCAAGCCTTGGATTCGTGCATACAGAAGCGTGGAATCCATATAAGAAAGTAAGGTTTATGTTATTTTTTGTCTATCTTTTGGATCCGTTTCACCCTTTGTTTACTAAAACATGCACGGTCTTGTTGTCTGCCCCTTTTCAGCTCAAATTCAGACCGTTCTTTTCATATCTGAAGGCATTTTCAGAAAGAGGGAGCAAGAACCGATTTATATTGAAGGAAATACAGTCGTAGTGCGAGAAACAGTTGGAAGAGGCCACATTTAAGCTCAAGGTATGATTGTACTATTCTTTTCGATGTTATTCGTGGATATATTGATTTTTGGCTAGTTTTTCCGAAGGAAGGGACTTATTTCTTGCATTTGTAGTCGTTTATAGAAGTTTACATAGACGAGATTGCTACTTTCAGTCTTTCGTGGTTTCGCTACGGTGGATTTTAATGTATTTGTAGATTTTAGCAGTTTGATGTTCTGGATTATGATCTAAATGTGTAGTCATTAAGACTTTAACCATTTGTTCGAGGTGCTATTTCA
>LPNX010284307.1:100327-135503 GCA_001517045.1 Pseudotsuga menziesii | reverse complement strand
CCAATTTAGCTGTAAAAATGTCACTATTTATATTCCTCCCCCAAACCAACTTGTCTGGAGAGGAAGAGAGGGAATACCAGCCTGTGATAAACCAGCAATGTACCTAGACCATTCTGCTCCAAGGCTACCAGACCGCTGGAGATCCTGAGTCGAGACCCACCAAGCAGGACCACTCAAATCCGCCTTCCAGGCCTGCTACAAAACCACCAAGTTAATCTAGTGTAAGAAGGAGATAAGAGTTTTGGATACTCTGAAATCCGCCGCCATCCCCACAATCATTAGGGGAGTTTTGAGGTCTAAAATGGGTCTCATAAGGGAAATAATAAAATAAAAGTTCCAAATTTTTGAGGGAAAAAAAAACTACTTTTTTCTTATCATATTTTTAACATATCTCTTTCTCAGTTCGCCCAAATTTCGAGTTTGGGGACTCGTTGGATGCGGAATTATTAATTCTACATCCAACCCATACCCACACTGCATACTTTCGAGGTACCCACAACACCCAAAAAAGAAAATTTCATTAAAAAAAGGATTTTAATATTAAAATATGTTTTTGAAATAGAAGTGTCCAACACAAAAATCTTCGTGGCATATTCTTCTACTGCTACAGAGGCTGCCACATCTCTTTCAGACTTCACAACCTTTTTCTCGGGACATTTTGAAGAATAGTGTCCTATCCAACCACAATGGTAGCACCTGATCTGACTGAGGTCTTCATTCTTCTTGTTTGTCTTTGTTGTAAAAGAAACACTATGCTCCACCTCTTCACTGACTTTCCCACTCAGAGCCCCCTCTCAAATTTCCTCTTGGGTGAAATCATCCCAAAGCCTAGACCAGTCCGGAAGTTTCTCTTGAAACAATACATTTGACAAAAACCTCCCATCTCTTGGTAAAGCCCTTCAAGGCTATTCTTACCATCTCTGAGTCTGAGATAGTTTCCCCTATCGCTGCTAACTCTTCTTTGATCTGAGCCACTCGAGTTAGGTAGTAAGTTACACTTTCACCTTGAGTCATCTTCACATTGTGTAACTTATCCTTCAAAGCCATCTTTTGATTCTCGTTCTTTGCCTCAAACAACTGCTTCAGAACATCCCACTCAGAGCCCCCTCTCAAATTTCCTCTTGGGTGAAATCATCCCAAAGCTTAGACCAGTCCGGAAGTTTCTCTTTGAAACAATGCATTTGACAAAAACCTCCCATCTCTTGGTAAAGCCCTTCAAGGCTATTCTTACCATCTCTGAGTCCGAGATAGTTTCCCCTACCGCTGCTAACTCGTCTTTGATCTGAGCCACCCGAGTTATGTAGTAAGTTACACTTTCACCTTGAGTCATCTTCACATTGTGTAACTTATCCTTCAAAGCCATCTTTTGATTCTCGTTCTTTGCCTCAAACAACTGCTTCAGAACATCCCACATTTCATTGGCAGTCTTTTTTTCTGCCAAATGAGGGATAAGATGATCATTCACCCCATCCAAGATCACCCTCTGAGCTCTGGCTTCTAGAGCTTCAAATTCTTCTAATTCATCTTTGTCAGTGGGCTTTGTCATCTTGGTGCTTGCAAAGCTCCATATTTTCCGTTCTTTGAGCACTGCAGTTATCCTTACTTTCCAAGGCATATAATTGGATATGCCATATAATCGATCTTCGCACATGATGCTCGTCATCTAAAGAAAACAGCTTACAGCAAATCTTAAACTGAAAGACAACACACTTTGTTCTGTGATTCAAAACTTGAATAACCTCAAATTGGACTTGGCTTTGATACCATGAAGAAAATTCAGACATAAATATGAAATTTCTCATTTATACATTATGACAAACACTTGATCAAACTAGGGTTAAAAATTAAATTACAAATATAAACCACCAAGATCAAGAACTGTTCCAATACTCAAGTAAGTTATTCACACATGAATACATGGAAAATTTGGTCTAAGAATGGGCAAAACCCCAACTCCTGGGAAAAACCCTAGAAAGAAGAAATTATCATTAAAATGAGAAATTCAGAAATATTTTCCAACGACACATAAATTATTTTTCTTATGACCCTTGCTGACAAAATCATTCACCAAAACCGTTGCAAATACCTCGAAAATTGTGCCAATCTGATGCTACACAAAACTGTTGTACTTTCACACGTGGTACGGGTTGTACGAATATGCACACGTGTTGTATTTTTCTGTACTTTATGTCTACCTCAAGATTCGTGCCTAACAGCAATAAATGTTGTACGACCCAATCAAAAACAACAATACAAAATGTGAGTTGAAATCTGTGCCTTCACACGTGTTGTACAAATTTGACAGGTTGCATTAAATGTTGTAGTTGCCTCAATATTTAAGCTTCAAATTGTCTTGGGAAACATGTCAATCTTCTAGGGTTCTCTCTCTTTCAGACCCAATCTCCTCTCTCTCTCCTCATTAATGGTGATCATTAATTTGTCCTCAATCCTAGTTTTATACTAAAATTTTATAACTACCTGATCTAACCAGTTTAATCTAATGGTTGAGAAGCTTTTACAAAATATAGGGTCCTCGCTTAATGCACCTTTATTTAATAATTCTTCAATTTAATTATTAAATACTTTTAAGTGAAACTCAATACAATAAAGTATAAAACATCATTAATTTATACACAAGTCACTTTTATATATAAATACACATAAAGATCTAATTACAAGTCCTCTTTATCACACCATACTCAAAAACATAAAGAGGACCTTCAGAGTTAATATTTTCAACACCCTCTAAATTGGCCGAAATGCCCCCAACAATCCACATCGACCAAAACCTGCGGAGCCGACCACTCAGCCCCCAATAGAGGAGAAGCCCCCATCATAATAAAAGAACAAATAGAGTTGATGCTCATAAACCCTTTAATATCCTAACAGAAGAACGAAAGGTCAAGCAGAATAACCCAAAGGTAACATCTAGGAAGGGAAGATTTCCACAGGTCGAAATTGAGTTGCCAACGAGCCAACACCAGCGAACCACGACAAATAGCCCAATACCGTTGTTCGATAACTTGGTGATCCTAAATCCCATTTTGAGAGTAAATCAGCTTCCTTATTTAGTTCTCTATAGATATGGTTGAAAGATAACCAAGTGAAAGCATGGCTCTGACTTTCGCTCTGGTATGTGTGCCCACACCTGCCTTTAACCAGCCATGAATAAATCTGTCATTGTCAATTAGAATAACAAAATTAGCACCACACTCCTTGTTTGTAGTTGCTCCATCAAAGAAGCCTAACGGATGTTCCTGCAACAATGTTGAGGAGAGATATCTTTGTCTTCTGATTGTTTTCCTTGTGCTCCATTCAAAAAAGGAAGATAAGATCTTCGCATAAATCAACTCAGGCCTTCCAAATCTCCCGCATCACAAAATGAGGGAGGAGTCTGAGATGCATATTCCTATTATGCCACACCTATAGATTATCAATAACTGAAGCCTCATCTGTGTTGTGTTGCAAGTTAAAATGATTCATGAGAAGGAACCAAGTTTCATGAAAAAAAGAGAAATCACCCAACAAATGAGAGACCCTGTCCAGATTTTGTAAACATAAGGGGCCTCTTCCCGACCCCTCAATACCTCTACCCTGTAACCCCTCCCAAGTCAGTATCTTGTTTTTGAGACATAGCCACCCAAATAGCTTAATTTTCAGCGAGATGGTCGCTTTCCAAATCCACTTCATCCACCATTCCACTTTAACTATTGACTGCTCTGATATAGAGGCTCGGAATGCTAGTTTAGCATTCACCTAGCTTTCGCTTGTATTGAAATTCCACATCAGCTTATCGGCCTCTGCTAAGAGGAAAATGTTCCCTTGATGGAGAGCATGGATAAACCGATCATTATGGGAGTTTTGAGGTCAAAAATGGGCCTCAAAACAAAATTTGTACCATTAAAATTCACTTTATAAGAACCAATAGGATTCAAGATGATGATGTCAACCATAAGGGTAAAATTTGTAAAAACAAATAGAGGGAAAAAGAAAAAACTACTTTTTATTATCGTATTTTTTGCATATCTCTTTATATGTTCATCCAAATTTCAATTTTGGGGACTCGTTGGATGCAAAATTTAATTATGCATCCAACCCATACCCACATTGCATACTTTTGAGGTACCCATGACAACCAAAAATGAAAATTTCAAATTGAAAAAGAAAAAACGACAACCAACAGCCTCCTTTCTTATGGAACATTGGTCATAACAGATCTCACCATTGACCGAAGTAATATCCCAAAGTGAGTTTGACATTCTTCTCTGGTTTGCACAGTTGTTGTCGTTGGCCTTCAACCATATTGTTCTACTCTTCTGACGAATGGTCTCCTCTTTCTTCCTGAGTAGGACTCATTTTCTAGATTCCAAAGCTTGGAGCCACACTTTCCTGTTAGTCGAAAAGAACTAGTCATCCACAGAACACGTAAGTGATTGTATTTCATGGTCAATCTGCTCCATCTCCTCATTTGCTGCCAACTTTTTTAACTGTGTAAGTAATTGTATTTCATGGTCAATCTACTCTATCTCCTCATTTGTTGCCAATATAATTGTGTATATAACGTCACGACAATGTATATTGTATGCATTGTTAATAATATACAATATGATTTATGGCCTAAAAATTTGGATATAAAAATAAATTCGCATCATTAATGAGAACCTCAATCCCATAATAACCATAAATAAGCCATAAGCTTATTATCATTTGAAACCAACTAAAAAAATAAACATGGCATTTTTTATCCACAATTATATGATTACTATGAATCAGTTGATAATTATTTGGATCTCATGTTTTGAGGCCAGAATGCTAAAAAAAATATAAAAATAAATAGCATGCAACTTAGTTTCATCATGATAGGTTTTTTTTATGTGCTTATAAAGTTTAAAAAAATCAATTATTTTGAAGAGATTTACATCTTTTTCAGAGCAAACAAATGTTTAACTTTAAATTAAAAAGTTGAAACCAGAATTTACAAAATAACTTAGACAATAGAGTCCTTCAATTCCCATCTGTAGATCCACAAGGGAAATCCAAAAAAATTCACTATACATAATTGCTACTAAGAACAAAAAGTCCAGTACTTCAGAAAACTTAGTGGTTGGAAAGAGATCATTCAAAAATATAGCCGAAACCATCAACCACGGGGATAGTAAAAACAGTCCCTTTGTAAAGTGGATGCAGAAAGTGTGAATCAGGAACTGAGTCTATCTCTGTGGTTGATGGTTTTGGCTGTATTTTTGAATGATCTCTTTCCAGCCACTAAGTTTTCTGAAGTACTGGACTTTTTGTTCTTAGTAGCAATTATGTATAGTGAATTTTTCGGGATTTCCCTTGTGAATCTACAGATGGGAATTGAAGGACTCTATTGTCTACGTTATTTTGTAAATTTTGGTTTCAACTTTTTAATTTAAAGTTAAACATTTGTTTGCTCTAAAAAAATGTAAATCTCTTCAAAATAATTGATTTTTTTAACTTTATAAGCACATAAAAAATAACCTATCATGATGAAAATAAGTTGCATGTTATTTATTTTTATATTGTTTTTAGCATTCTCGCCTCAAAACATGAGATCCAAATAATTATCAACTGATTCATGGTAATCATAAAATTGTGGATAAAAAATGCCATGTTTATTTTTATAGTTGGTTTCAAATGATAATAAGCTTATGGCTTATTTATGGTTATTATGGGATTGAGGTTCTCATTAATGGTGTGAATTTATTTTTATATCCAAATTTTTAGGCCATAAATCATATTGTATATTATTAACAATGCATACAATATACATTGTCTTGATGTTATATACACAATTATATTGGCAACAAATGAGGAGATAGAGCAGATTGACCATGAAATACAATCACTTACACAGTTAAAAAAGTTGGCAGCAAATGAGGAGATGGAGCAGATTGACCATGAAATACAATCACTTACGTGTTATGTGGATGACCGGTTCAGTTCGACTAACAGGAAAGTGTGGCTCCAAGCTTTGGAATCTAGAAAATGAGTCCTACTCAGGAAGAAAGAGGAGACCATTCATCAAAAGAGTAGATCAATATGGTTGAAGGCCGACGACAACAACTATGCAAACCAGAGAAGAATGTCAAACTCAGTTTGGGATATTACTTCGGTCAATGGTGAGATTTGTTATGACCAATGTTCCATAAGAAAGGAGGCTGTTGGTCATTTCAAATCCTTGTTCGCTCAGCCTCAAGGGCTCAACATAGTTGATCAACTAAACACTATGAGGAATTTTCCTAGAATGTTTGAAGAGGAAGACAACATCACTGTTGGTAGGCCGGTGACAGAAGCCGAGGTTAAAGAAACATTAAGTTTGTTTGTTAAGGACAAAAGTCCAGGCCCTGATGGCTGGACGATTGAATTCTACAGTCACTTCTTTGATCTCCTTGGCCAAGAAATAACAGAGGCGGTGGAAGAGTCACGATCCCAGAGGAAAGTTTCTGAGATGATGAAATCCACTTATCTCACCCTGATACCTAAGAAGGATCATCCAGACTCCTTTAGTGACTACCGACCGATATCACTCTGTAACCTCCTCTATAAACTTGTCACTAAAATCATTGTTGAGAGACTGAAGTCGTTCTTAGGCAAGTTCATATTTGAAGAGCAGTTCACGTTCCTGCCAGACAGACAAATAACTGATGCAGTGGGAGTGGTGCAGGAATGTCTACACACAACCAAAGTAAACAAAAGGACTGTTTTTTTCTCAAACTGGACTTAGTGAAGGCTTAAGACCGGTTCGACTGGTCTTACTTAAGATTGATTCTCTTACAAGTCGGTTTAACACCTGACATGGTGGAATGGATGATGAGCACAGTCACTTCTGAATGGTCTGCAGTGTTGATCAATGGGGTGCGAACTTAATTCTTTCATAGCTATAGGGATCTATGGCAAGGCTGCCCTCTCTCGCTGTACCTGTTCATCTTGGAAATTGAAGGACTCAGGCTCTTCATCCAACAAGCAAAAAACCAAAAGCTTTTACAGGTTCTTAAGATGACCAGAGGGCTTTCAATTACTCATTTGTTGTTCGTAGACAATGTCATCACAATCGGAGGAGGATTGGTTAAGGAATGGGAGAATTTACAATCACTGCTGGCACAATTTTGTTCCACTTTTGGGTTAGAGGTAAGTAATTCCAAATCATATCTCTTATTTTCTTGCAAATACCAGGCTCTAATCGACTTCGTTTCAGCGATCTTCCCATACAATTTCGGTTCTATTGATGAAGGGATAAGATACCTGGGTTTTCACTTAAAACCAATCAGGTACGACCCCAAAGACTGGGATTGGCTATTAAATATTATAATTAGAAAAATCACAGACTGGTCGCGCCGTTATATCCCCCTGGGTGGCAGATTAGTTCTCGTTTTATATGTTCTACAAGGAATCCCAGTATATTGGATGTCCTTGTTCTCGATTCCTTCGACAATAGTGTCAAGGATCCGTGCAAAGCTATTCAACTTCCTCTGGGCTAGCAATCTGGAAACATGTAAGTATCATTTGGCCTTGTGGGAGTCTCTATCGCTACCCCGTGATCTTGGACGTTGGGACATCAAGCACATGAGTATCTTTAATAACTCGCTTTGTGCCAAATCGCTTTGGAGAGATTTGTTCTGTACAGGACTGTGGGGAAAAGTTTTGAAGTCAAAATATTGTAAAGGAATGGACTCAATTCACTGGTTGAGAATCGATAAAAGAGCATTTTCCCAAGTCTCGACCATGGAGGAGACTTCAGTTTTCTCCCCTAAGCTAGTAAAGAAAATTCACAGTCGGAACGTATTTGTCTTAAAGGATATTTATTGGAGGAAGAGATAGACGAAATGGTTAAGGGCCGCGGATTTGGGTCTGTCATAAAATCCAGCTAAGGAGTGGCATTAGGGGAGTTTTGAGGTCTAAAATGGGCCTCATAAGGGAAATAATAAAATAAGAGTTATAATAATAAAATATAAGTTCTAAATTTTGGACGAAAAAAACTACTTTTTCTTATTGTATTTTTGGCATATCTCCTTATCGATTCACCCAAATTTTTAGTTTGGGGACTCGTTGGATGCGGAATTTAAGTTCGCATCCAACCCATACCCACACTACATACTTCTGAGGTACCCGCGTCACCCAAAAATGAAAATTTCAATAAAAAATGTTTTTTTTCTTTTTCCCTCTATTTGTTTTTACAAATTTTACCCACGACAACCAACAGCCTCCTTTCTTATGGAACATTGGTCATAACAGATCTCACCATTGACCGAAGTAAAATCCCAAACTGAGTTTGACATTCTTCTCTGGTTTGCACAGTTGTTGTCGTCGGCCTTCAACCATATTGATCTACTCTTCTGACGAATGGTCTCCTCTTTCTTCCTGAGTAGGACTCATTTTCTAGATTCCAAAGCTTGGAGCCACACTTTCCTGTTAGTCGAAAAGAACTGATCATCCACAGAACACGTAAGGATTGTATTTCACAGTCAATCTGCTCCATCTCCTCATTTGCTACCAACTTTTTTAACTGTGTAAGTGATTGTATTTCATGGTCAATCTGCTCTATCTCCTCATTTGTTTCCAATATAATTGTGTATATAACGTCAAGACAATGTATATTGTATGCATTGTTAATAATATACAATATGATTTATGGCCTAAAAATTTGGATATAAAAATAAATTCACATCATTAATGAGAACCTCAATCACATAATAACCATAAATAAGCCATAAGCTTATTATCATTTGAAACCAACTAAAAAAATAAACATGGCATTTTTATCCACAATTTTATGATTACCATGAATCAGTTGAAAATTATTTGGATCTCATGTTTTGAGGCCAGAATGCTAAAAACAATATAAAAATAAATAGCATGCAACTTATTTTCATCTTGATAGGTTATTTTTTATGTGCTTATAAAGTTAAAAAAATCAATTATTTTGAAGAGATTTACATTTTTCCCAGAGCAAACAAATGTTTAACTTTAAATTAAAAAGTTGAAACCAGAATTTACAAAATAACTTAGACAATAGAGTCCTTCAATTCCCATCTGTAGATCCACAAGGGAAATCCAGAAAAACTCACTATACATAATTGCTACTAAGAACAAAAAGTCCAGTACTTCAGAAAACTTAGTAGCTGGAAAGAGATCATTCAAAAATACAGCCAAAACCATCAACCACGGGGATAGTAAAAACAGTCCCTCAGTGAATGACCAATGAACCACTCAAAGATCTAGTGGAATTATGCCAAACCTTGTAGTGAATGAGGCCATCCATCTCTCCAAGCCCATGTTTAGATAAAAGATCAGCTAAAGTGTTAAGTTCCCTATAAATATGTTGGAAAGAGATGCTTGAGCAAGAGGAGATCAACTTACAAACTTTCGACTTCCATTGGTCCAAAATGAGGGATTGAAAATTGGAGGCTCCACCAGACCATCCAATAATAACAATGAAGATATTCTCCACAATAAAATCCTTGTATCGATAGAGAATACCCTAAAGAGAAAGAAGCTCCGCTCTAGAATTGGTCACACACCCAGCCTTCATCCAACCCTTGATAACAACCTTAGCATTAAGGTTTAAAACAAAACCAGCACCGCACAAACCTGCATGTGCAACACCATCAAAGAAACCAGTAGGGCGATCCACCGAAAAGCAGGACAGTTGAATGTACCAGATCTTCTTCATAGGTTTGGGGGAGTGCCAAGCCGAGAAAGCACCTACAATCTTTGATACCACAATCGAAGAATCAAACCTGAAATTATCAAATAGTGCTTGGTTGCAAGTCTTCCAACATTCCCAAATCATAAAAAAAAGGAAGGTGACTAAGCCGTTTCACAAATGTAGACCAAATAAATAAGTTGTCAGTCAACAAAACACTATCCCACTGTAACACAAACTGATAGTGGTTGCTCAACTCCATCATAATAAACTTGAAAAAAGAACAATGGCCAAAAAGGTGATTCACACTTTCTACATCCACTTTACAAAGGGAACATCTGTTCGGCCCATAGTGACCTTTCTGCTGAAGTGAATCCCACGTAAGTACCCTATTATTCAAACAGAGCTACACAAAAAGTTTGATCTTTAAGGGACAAGGAGGCTTCCAAAGCCACTGATTCCACTAACACACGGCAACCTCCGATTTGGATTCAAATATCAAGTATTAGGCCAATTTAGCTGTAAAAATGTCACTATTTATATTCCTCCCCCAAACCAACTTGTCTGGAGAGGAAGAGAGGGAATACCAGCCTGTGATAAACCAGCAATGTACCTAGACCATTTTGCTCCAAGGCTACCAGACCGCTGGAGATCCTGAGTCGAAACCCACCAAGCAGGACCACTCAAATCCGCCTTCCAGGCCTGCTACAAAACCACCAAGTTAATCTAGTGTAAGAAGGAGATAAGAATTTTGGACACTCTGAAATCCACCGCCATCCCCACAATCATTAGGGGAGTTTTGAGGTCTAAAATGGATCTCATAAGGGAAATAATAAAATAAAAGTTCCAAATTTTTGAGGAAAAAAAAAACTACTTTTTTCTTATCATATTTTTAACATATCTCCTTCTCAGTTCGCCCAAATTTCGAGTTTGGGGACTCGTTGGATGCGGAATTATTAATTCTACATCCAACACATACGCACACTGCATACTTTCGAGGTACCCACAACACCCAAAAATGAAAATTTCATTAAAAAAAGGATTTTAATATTAAAATATGTTTTTGAAATAAAAGTGTCCAACACAAAAAACTTCGTGGCATATTCTTCTACTGCTGCAGAGGCTGCCACATCTCTTTCAGACTTCACAACTTTTTTCTCGGGACATTTTGAAGAATAGTGTCCTATCCAACCACAATGGTAGCACCTGATCTGAATGAGGTCTTCATTCTTCTTGTTTGTCTTTGTTGTAAAAGAAACACTATGCTCCACCTCTTCACTGACTTTCCCACTCAGAGCCCCCTCTCAAATTTCCTCTTGGGTGAAATCATCCCAAAGCCTAGACCAGTCCGGAAGTTTCTCTTGAAACAATACATTTGACAAAAACCTCCCATCTCTTCGTAAAGCCCTTCAAGGCTATTCTTACCATCTCTGAGTCTGAGATAGTTTCCCCTACGCTGCTAACTCGTCTTTGATCTGAGCCACTCGAGTTAGGTAGTAAGTTACACTTTCACCTTGAGTCATCTTCACATTGTGTAACTTATCCTTCAGAGCCATCTTTTGATTCTCGTTCTTTGCCTCAAACAACTGCTTCAGAACATCCCACTCAGAGCCCCCTCTCAAATTTCCTCTTGGGTGAAATCATCCCAAAGCCTAGACCAGTCCGGAAGTTTCTCTTTGAAACAATGCATTTGACAAAAACCTCCCATCTCTTGGTAAAGCCCTTCAAGGCTATTCTTACCATCTCTGAGTCTGAGATAGTTTCCCCTACCGCTGCTAACTCGTCTTTGATCTGAGCCACTCGAGTTATGTAGTAAGTTACACTTTCACCTTGAGTCATCTTCACATTGTGTAACTTATCCTTCAAAGCCATCTTTTGATTCTCGTTCTTTGCCTCAAACAACTGCTTCAGAACATCTCACATTTCATTGACAGTCTTTTTTTCTGCCAAATGAGGGATAAGATGATCATTCACCCCATCCAAGATCACCCTTTGAGCTCTGGCTTCTAGAGCTTCAAATTCTTCTAATTCATCTTTGTCAGTGGGCTTTGCCATCTTGGTGCTTGCAAAGCTCCATATTTTCCATTCTTTGAGCATTGCAGTTATCCTTACTTTCCAAGGTATATAATTGGATATGCCATATAATCGATCTTAGCACATGATGCTCATCATCTAAAGAAAACAGCTTACAACAAATCTTAAACTAAAAGACAACACACTTTGTTCTGTGATTCAAAACTTGAATAACCTCAAATTGGACTCGGCTTTGATACCATGAAGAAAACTCATACATAAATATGAAATTTCTCATTTATACATTATGACTAACACTTGATCAAACTAGAGTTAAAAATTAAATTACAAATATAAACCACCAAGATCAAGAACTGTTCCAATACTCAAGTAAGTTATTCACACATGAATACATGGAAAATTTGGTCTAAGAACGGGCAAAACCCCAACTCCTGGGAAAAACCCTCGAAAGAAGAAATTATCATTAAAATGAGAAATTCAGAAATATTTTCCAACGACACATAAATTATTTTTCTTATGACCCTTGCTGACAAAATCATTCACCAAAACCGTTGCAAATACCTCGAAAATTGTGCCAATCTGATGCTACACAAAATTGTTGTACTTTCACACGTGGTACGGGTTGTACGGATCTACACACGTGTTGTATTTTTCTGTACTTTATGTCTACCTCAAGATTCGTGCCTAACAGCAATAAATGTTGTACGACCCAATCAAAAACAGCAATACAAAATGTGAGTTGAAATCTGTGCCTTCACACGTGTTGTACAAATTTGACAGGTTGCATTAAATGTTGTAGTTGCCTCAATATTTAAGCTGCAAATTGTCTTGGGAAACATGTCAATCTTCTAGGGTACTCTCTCTTTCAGTCCCAATCTCCTCTCTCTCTCCTCATTAATGGTGATCATTAGTTTGTCCTCAATCCTAGTTTTATACTAAAAATTGTATAACTACCTGATCTAACCAGTTTAATCTAATGGTTGAGAAGCTTTTACAAAATATAGGGTCCTCGCTTAATGCACCTTTATTTAATAATTCTTCAATTTAATTATTAAATACTTTTAAGTGAAACTCAATACAATAAAGTATAAAACATCATTAATTTATACACAAGTCACTTTTATATATAATTACACATAAAGATCTAATTACAAGTCCTCTTTATCACACTATACTCAAAAACATAAAGAGGACCTTCAGAGTTAATATTTTCAACAACCTCTAAATTGGCCGAAATGCCCCCAACAATCCACATCGACCAAAACCTGTGGAGCCGACCACTCAGCCCCCAATAGAGGAGAAGCCCCCATCATAATAAAAGAACCAATAGAGTTGATGCTCATAAACCCTTTAATATCCCAACAGAAGAGCGGAAGATCAAGCAGAATAACCCAAAGGTAACATCTAGGAAGGGAAGATTTCCACAGGTCGAAATTGAGTTGCCAACGAGCCAACACCAGCGAACCACGACAAATAGCCCAATACCGGTGTTCGATAACTTGGTGATCCTCCACAGAGATGAAGTGAAAAAACACCCAACCATTAACCAACGTCATCACCCGTGAGATGTTCGATATAAATGGCTCCCACTTAACCCTAATCCAGGATATAATTTCTGCCTGAGTCAAGCGCAGGAACTCGAACTTTCCAACAAGGGCCCTCTTGACAAGATGAGAGACCATGTCACAGGTAATATCCCGACCCAAAACGCAAAGAGGCCTCCCTTCTTAAATTTCTCAAACCGAAGACAACCTTTGTCCGACTTATGGGCAGCCGAGTCAACAGCACCAACCCGTGGTTTCACATGGCCAAGAAAAGAGCCCAGCCCTAATTTGAATCCCGTAGTACCTGCCTCCAAAAAGTCAAGATGATTCCCTGCATTCTAACATAAGGCTTTAATCCCAGAGACTACATCCTCCAATTTCAAAGGTGATGGGGCTTTCAAGGAAACCCACATCCGACCTTCTGACCGACAACCGACCACGGGCTTAGAATATGAGAAGGCAGACATACCGACACCCCAAGACCCAACTTCCCTAGACAACAGAAAAAACCCTTAGATCAACGGTTGAAGATAACCCCAAAACAGTTTTGAAGTAAATGGTTAAAAAACACCCAACCATTAACCAACGTCATCACCCGCGGGATGTTAGATATAAATGCCTACCACTTAGCCCTAATCCAGGATATAATTTCTCCCTGAGTCAAGCGCAAGAACTTGAATTTGCCAACAAGGGCCCTCTCATCAAGATGAGAGACCATGTCACAGGTAATATCCCGACCCAAAACGCATAGAGGTCTCCCCTTCTTAACTTTCTCAAACCGGAGATGACCTTTGTCCAGACTTATGGGCAGTCGAGTCAACAGCACCAACCCGAGGTTTCACATGGCCAAAAAAAGAGCCTAACCCTAATTTGAATCTCGCCTCCGAAAAGTCACGATGCTCCCCTGCATTCTGACATAAGGGTTTAAGCCCAGAGACTACATCCTCCAATTTCAAAGGTGATGGGGCTTTCGAGGAAACCCACATCCGACGATTTGACCATCAACCAGTCACAGGCTCAAAATACAACAATGAGAAGTCTGACATACCAACACCCCGAGACCCAACTTCCCCAGACAGCAGAAAACCCCTTAGACCGACAAGAAACCCCAAAAAACCCAGGAAAATTGAGGTGAACATGTGCCATAAGAGACAGAAATAGCCGGTTCCCACTTGTTTAACCTGGTTGGTACTAGGTTGGGCCAAAAGCCCAGCGGGACTCCAAGACTTCAAACTCCAGGGCTGAAGATAACCCCGAAACAGTTTTGAAGTAAATGGTTAAAAACCCAGCACAAAATCTAAACAGAAACAGACACGAAAAGGGCTGCAAAAGCACAGGTTACAAACTACCAGGAAACAGCACCTCATCACCCACCTCTCCATCAAAAACCAGAACAGAGCTTAGGATTTTCGGCTTGTCTCTCCCCATTGCCTCCAATCCATCAAGTCCTTGAATAATATTTCTTTGCCAAATAATTTTATAGATTAGGCATTCATGTCAGGGAGTACCCTGCACCCACTTGAGACCAGTCATTGGCATGTGCGTATGATTCTTTTCCATCTCTTTTGACTTCTTTCTCTGCCTATTTCCCTTAAAAAGCCGCAAATCTCTATAAATCTATATAAATGGATCAAAGTTTCAAACAAAGACTGAAACTCCATTCAATTGCCACAGATATCTGTGAACCATAACAGGAACGGCAAAGATAGAGCCAAAAATAAAGCACTCGTCCTGTGTCTATTGCTTCTACATTTTATTTTCCATAAACCATAGAATATGAAACAGTGAATATATTCCAATACTAAAATAAAATATGATATTCGAATTCACACAAAATATTGTGAATACATACAAATTTGAAACCCAAAACCATGTATTGACAAACCTACAAAATATTTACCCATTCTAACACTCAGATTTCATATTTGAATTTATACTATGGTTAAGAAATATCTGCAATCATTCAAAAAGCATAAATTTCAGTGATTTTGGGGAGAGATCGGCATTTTCTATAAACCATGGAACAACTATCAGATGCCTAACAAAAGAAAAAAGTCAGAACTAAAACGATATTGTAATTCACTAAAACTATTTCCATACATACAAAAGTGAAACCCATGTATGGCAGGTTGATGTGTACAAAAATAATTGTCCATTATAACAATAAGAAAGATTTCTTCATTAGAATGGAGATAGTGAAGATACTGTTCCATCTGTTTAGTATCAGAACTGGAATAGGAATGCCAAGATCTGCCCTTTGTATATTTTAATTTTTTTATGAAATTGAAAATATACAGTTTTTTCGGAAAAAAAATGATTTCATCATCAAAGTTTTTAATGCTAGTAGTTGTACTAATTTGAATGATATTAAATATTTACAATCATTTAAAAAGGATATAACAGTATAAATGGATTGCAAACTTGAAGAAACTTGGTTATGCAAATCTGATGTAAAACTACTAAATCAGATAACAGTTTTCAAAGGAGATGATTGAAATTTACAAAAGTATGTAACATGCACAAGAAAGATTCACTGAACTACATAAATTTCAGAATTTTTTGAATATTACCATTCTTTTTCAGATCAGTTTACAGGTTTTAGAAGGAAATGATTGACATTTACAAAAGCATGAAACATATTCACTGAACTACATAAATTTCAATATTTTTGAATATTTCCAAAAGATATCTATAAAAAAATACTCTTCAATATTTTGGAACACTACAATTTTTTGGAAAATTTACAAACTTCAAAAAAAAATACACATCAACACAGTAAATACACCATTTTAGTACTACCAATCAAAGCATACACTGCGAGAATGGAAGTCGGCACTTAATTTCCCAAAATTCCAAGTTTCTCTGCATCAACTTTCCCCTCCCCTGTTGATTTGTTAACTCATTCATCCAAGTAAATTTTTTTGGTGTTGATACATTTTTCTGCCAATTTTTACAACTATCTTGACGATAGTTTCTGAACTTGCTCTTCACCAAAAATTACAGGACAACTAGAACAGATTCCTTGTACTGTGGATACCATATCCAACATTTAATTGTCACCACCTGAGCTGGCTGAGTCATCATCACTACCTTCGTGACTGCCATTGCTCTCGCTACTGCTACTTGAAGTCCCACTGCCACTGCTTCCACTGCCACTGGTCCCACTAGAACTGGAGCTTTGAGGCTTTTCATTCTGTTCAGCATTAACCTGTGCCTTCAATGCTTCTGCAGCATTTGGACCTCTATCAGCCTCATCATCGATGAGATCTACATCAGCCATCTCATCATCATCACTTTCATGCTCATTTGTCCCATCTTCATCAATATTTACATTGATATCTTGGGAATCACTGAACCTCTCAGGTTTTGCTTGTGTGGCATCTTCCTCATCATCCACATCCACATGTTCATCATCATTACTCTTTTGATCAGGAGATGTAAAAAGTGGTGATAATGCACTCATTTCGTCTGAACTTCTTTTGCCATTTTTCTTTCCAGCTGCAGTTACAAATTCAGTATTAGAAAATGCACAAACTTCCATTAGAAGGAAAATGTTTCCTTTCAAAAGGAAGTGATTTAATTCAATGTTCCACCAAGTTTCCAGAACGTGTAGACACAGGAGTGGAAAACATATGGGGTACGAGTGGAAACACCCCCCAAACATTAGGGAACATTCAGGACAGGGGATGGGTCACCGTCTCTAAAATTATAAATGAAATAAAAATTCAAAAGATATGAAAATGTAAAATGATAAATGATACATCTAAAGACTAATTGGAGTTCATCAATTTAAATTCACCATTGTAAATTCAAATTTATAAATGACACAGATGCAATTCAACAATCACCATTGTAGTTGATATTTCTCATTGAATCAATGATATGTGCACATTAAAAAATTTGAAATTGTTATAAAAAAATGAAATACATTGATTCAGATTTCTAGACAATATTATATAGATAACAAATACTGGAATAGTAAGAGTCAAAGACTTAGTCATAGTCTCTAGAGTCAAACACTGAACATTAACAATGGACAGTAAAAAGTAGCTACAAGAAATGAGCATCAAGAAGTCAATTCCATTCACTGATCCTCTACATCCAACTGTTGTAGAGGATCAGTTCCATTCACCCAGACTACACCAGTCTGGGTGAAACTCCCGTGGCTTCCTATGGAACACTGGAACCATTAATCCCTGAAGGAGATCAGTAACCATTTGGGTAAGTTTATCTTGGCTGATGATTCATACAAATCAAATAACGCACGATCTGCGGCATGAATTCTGGCTGATATTGATGTTAGCCTAGGGCTCTATGTGACGCTTGACATCGTCTTCGGGTCATCCAAGCACTCTCGGATCCCAGACTCAGAAAAAATTTTGCTCAGATGTTGTCAGATGCAATAGGTATGGTCACATGGTCAAACAATGTGACAAACCATTGATCGGAAGGGTCTGGAGGGTAAAAGAGTCAAGAGTGCCCTTTCCTCCGGATAAAGAAGTGGTCGTTCTGAGTGTTTCCCACAATATTCCCTCCCTTGAAGGAGAGAAGGCAGAGGATCAAGGCCCCTCATCTCTGAATCCTTCCCAGCCAATCCCAAGTAGGGAAGAGAAGGTTCAAGTTGGCTCCCTTACTATCCCAATGGAGGGTCAAGGATCCCCTCTACCACTCCCACCAAAATTCCTGGGGTTATTCCAACTCTCGGTTGCAAAAGCTTGATGCTATATGGAAGAAGTGCTCATTCCCAGTGGAAGAAGACACTTCTATCACATCCACTGAAAAAGTGTTAATGGATCCTTGTTCGACCTCTATTGTTCCTGACTCGATGAATGATATTTCTCTTCCTGGTTCATCCTATAATGTCTCGGGTCCCTCAATGAAAGGGGACTTTCTCCTTTTGGCGAATTCAACAAATGTTGAGTTGGTCACCAATCTAAGCAACGATGCAGATCCATGGGGAAGTTTTAACCCACCAGGCCAGGGGAATCCTGAAGAATCCAGCTCTAGGATTGTTTCGCCTTAGAAAAGAGGAGGGCACTATTCTCTACGCCCTAGGGCTCCTTCTTTGTCACAATGGAGTCTTCAGTTTGAAGGAATGGGGTTGGATGCCCCAAGGAGCTAAGAGAGGCTAGGGTCAGTCGTAAATCAACCTTGAAACATGCCCAGAAAAAGGCACTTAGAGAAGTAAATCAAAGCAAGCAAAGTCTATTACTAGAGGTCTTTAGAGCAACCACCCCAAAGAAGGTTCCTCCTGAAGATTCTTTCTTTAAATGTTTGAGGCTTAGGGGGCAAGCCAAACAACTGAACCTCGTACGACTGATCCTATCAAATAAGCCTAATGTATTATTTCTTCAAGAAACTACACTTGCTGGGGATTCTGTTGTAAAAATTCTTAAGAAGATTTTTGCTAGTTGGGATTTTGTCTCACTAGATGCAAACGGTTTCTCGAGTGGGGTCGTGACGGGTTGGAGCTACTCTATTACACAAACAAACAATTTTGCGATGCCTTCAAGACTATGCACAATGGTGTACAGACATGAGTTGGGAAGGCTGCTACAATTGGTGCATATATATGGACCCTATGAAGGCCAGGAAGCCTTCTGGAATTTTTTTCTAGCCATTAGTTGGCTCAAGTTTGAATAGCTCATATGAATTTCACGATGAGTAGAGGAGAGATATGGGGTGCATCGACTTGACAGGATAGGATGGTGTCTTTTCATGCAAACTAATTTGAGTCCTTCCAATTGGTAGATATCAAACCACTGGAAGCTAAGCCAACCTGGATGAACAATAGTGCAGGAGCAGCTGGGATCGCAAAGCGCCTTAATAGGTTCCCTGTTCATCACTCTTTTTTAGATTCCCAATGCACATATAGATCGTGGGTCGATGCCATCAGACTCTCGATCACTTTTCGATTCACTTGGAGTTAAGCCCGAAATGGAGAGACCGAAAGCGCCTTTCAAAAATAACCTAGCATGCAAAGCTAAAGAGGGTTTTAAGAAATTGATCCAATCAACTTGGAGGAAGTATACCCAGATTTCAGAGGAACTAGCGTGTGTTCAATTCATGAATGCTCTCAAGCTCGTAAAAGAAAAGGTTGTCTTTTGGGTGCAATACCGGTTGGTTCAAAGGGATAGGTCTTTGACCAAAATTGAGGGTGAGCTCTCAACTCTCTATGGTTCTTTATATGGCCAGACCGCTAAAGAAGCTCTTAGAACAATAAAAGCCCTAGAAAGTTGTAGCTCGAAATTATTATTGGACAAAGAGAACAACAGGCGAATAAAGAGTCGCGCTATGTGGCTTGCCGCAGGAGATCAGAACACTGAATTCTTCCATAAATTTGCGAATTACAGAAAGTCATCAAATTCAATTTAAGAGTTGAAGGATTCAGAGAGGAACACTGTTTCTAGGTTTCATGGTTTTGCAGTGCTTGGAACACGTCATTTTTCCTTGCTGTTAAAAAGTTCAGCCTACTCATTTTTCAAAGCTTCTCAAGGGCTACGTCAGGGGTGCCCGTTCTCACCTTATTTGTTTTTAGTAATTGTCAAAGGTTTAAGTAGAGCCATTCTTCATGCGAAGATCCATCGTCAAATTCAAGGAGTCGCCATCTCAAGGTATATTTCGATATCTCATCTCTTGTTCGTTAATCATATCCTTGTTGATTTTTTAGCAGCATCAAGAGCCAATTCTCTAGGAAAATGGAGGCACCTGATCAGTTACCAGGAATTTGATTCCAATCTTGGACTGAAGCTCAGCCTGGGACTGAAAGCCATTCTCTAGGAGAATAGAGGCACCTGGTCAATTACCAGGAATTTAATTCCAGTCATGGACTGAAGCTCAGCCAGAGGCTGAGAGCAATTCTCTGGGAGAATGGTGGCACTAGGTCAGTGGGTTATGGGACCTTCTCAAGGGACTGGCCAACCCTTGTTGAAGTACCTAGCACATGATCTTGGTGTCAGCAAGGAGAACAAGAACAATCTTCCTTATTTTTGATGATGCACTTTGAGTTGGCACGTGTGGACCATTAGAGTCCAGGAGAAGGATCTAAGGTGACTTGTTTAAGGAGCTATGGTTATGGAACCCCAATGAAGGACCAAGAGCCCACCAATGAAGGATCAAGAGCCCACTAATGAAGGACCAAAATCCCAAGCAAATGGTCAAAAGACCAAAAGATTAAAAGACCAAAAAAGGTCCAAAGATCAAAAGATTAAAGGACCAAAAGATTAAGACCTCAAAAGATCAAAAGATCAAAAAATTAAAAGACCAAAAGGTCAAAAGACCAAAAGATTAAAAAGACCCTAAGAGTGGTTTCCTTAACTTATGGATTTCTCACTCAATGATGGATTATAAATAGAGAAGCATTCTCATTTGAGCAACACACACATGATATCTTCATCTCTGATCTCAAAGAGAAATTCGTGACGCAATGATGGATTATAAATAGAGAAGCATTCTCATTTGAGCAACACACACATGATATCTTCATCTCTGATCTCAAAGAGAAATTCGTGGGGCATCTTCTCTCTCCATGTGAACCAGTTCAGCATGTGAAGGAAGCAGCAGGGGTTCCTTTTATTGTTTTAGAGATCTGATCAGTTTTGACGGCAGCCGAACCCTGCTAGAGTTCCCTCTCAGCTAGCCAAACCCTGCTAGGGTTCTCTCTCAGCCAGCCGAACCCTAACAGCAGCCTGTTATGGCATCTCCAGCCTCACGGCCAGCTTAGACAAACTGGGATACGGTTGCGTCCAGCCTGAACAAGCCATATCAGTCAACGGCAGCCTCATATCAGTCAACGGCAGCCTCAATTCAGTCAACAGTTGCCTCAGTTCAGTTAATGGCAGAAAGCTAGGATTTGATCAGTCACTGACAGGCTGATTACAGTCATTTTGTTAAGGGTTTCTTCAACAGGCTCCTCTTGGTATGTGTGCCCTAGTGGCAAATTTATTTGATGTTGAAGTCTGCTCTTTATATCTGCTCATGTAAAACTCAGTCACTTCTTATTAAGGAAGATTATTCTTATTAGGGCTTTTATTCTTTGAAAGGTTTTCCCCATGATAAACATTTTGTGTCTCTGTGGATGTATGTTTCTTCTTTACTATTACTGCTGGTACATTACATTTTCTACAGCTGGTATATTACTTGTCTACTGCTGATATGTCATGATAAAATTCTGCCAAAAAATTTAAAAGTGACTGTTACTGCCATCAAATCAGATCTATGTTAAAAATTTAACAATCCTTTTGTTTAAGCTCATCTCTTTGAGAGAATGTCAGCTTTATAATGAAATTTTGAACCTTTACAGGTATGAAAATCAATTATGACAAATTGGGCCTCTATCTCTATGGGATGACGGACAATCTTTCTAACAGTATTTGCTAGGACACTCAGCATGCCTTTGAAGGATTTCGATGAAGGATTAAAATATCTAGGTTATATTTTAAAACCCAATAAATAAAGGATAATAGATTAGGCATGCTTGACAGATACAATTGAACATAGAGTGCCTTTGAAGGATTTCAATGAAGGATTAAAATCTTTGGGGTATATTTTAAAACCTAATAAATACAGCAAAGCAGATTGGGCATGGTTGACAGATACAATTGAATGTAGAATTTCTAACTGGTGCAATAGGTGCATTTCTCGAGGGGGTAGACTAGCATTGATAAAATCCGTAATTGAGGCAAATCCCAATATTCTAGCATGTCCTAGCAGCAATTCCGAGAGGAACCTTGGATAAAATCAAGAGAATATGTCCAAATTACCTCTGGAAGGGTCGTTTGGAGTACAAGGGGGCGCACTGGGCTCGATGGAGCCTAATTGCTCGACCCAAATATGCGAGAGGATGGGGGATTAAAGACCTGTTAAAATTTGGGAAAGCTCTTGCTGCAAAGCACCTTTGGCAGCTCATGGTTAAAGACAACCTATGGTTCACGATAATCGTTCAGAAATATATCACTCCTGGGAGTATAGTAGATTGGATTCGGAACCCCTCAAAGGCAACACATTCGTCTTCCAATCATTAAAAGGCTCTTGCACGGGTTTTTAATGTTCTTGGGAATCACTTGGCTTGGCAGTTGGGCAAGGGCTCACAAGTCCGAAATGGAGCAGACGCGATAGTTGGTTGCAGGCCAAATATTTTTTTTCCAAATGAAACTAAAACACTGCTTCAGTCCAAAGGTATATGTACTCTTGACCGTGTTAAAAAAGATGTTGAGACAACTATGTGGAAACAAGGTTGGAGGTCATGTTGGTAGGTCCTCATGCTCAAACCTGGAGGATTTACACTGAGTTAACAAAGGCTCATGTTCGCATCTCGGAGGATGACGTTCTTGCATGGGTTTGGAAAGGTGAAAATCTTGCGTATAAGTTATAAACTTATAAGGTTTCCTTAGGCTATGAAGCCTAGATGGACCTCATCTCCTATCTCAAATGATTGGTGGTGGAAAAAGATATGGCAGGTTTGAGCACTGACTAAATCAATATTATATATGTGGCTCATTATCTTCAATAGGCTTCCTACATGGGATCGCCTTCTGAGGAACAATTTGGAAGGTCCCGGTCGGAGTTGTTTATACTTGAGTGCTACAGAGACAGACTCACATCTCTTTTGTTCGTGTCCGTTCATCAACTCAGTGTGGCATGACATCGAGAATGCTCTGAAACTGCAATCGATTTGGGTGCAACACTCTGTATTGGATAACCTGAAATATTGGTTGTCACGCAGGGAGCTAAAGACTCTTAGATCAACTCACTTCCTTGTTCTTTGGTGCATATGGACAGCAAGGAATGAGCAATTTTTTTAGGATCGTGAGGTGCCAAGCTACCTGGTTGTCTCTCAGGCATTATCCTTCCTTCCTTATTTTACTCCATTGATAAAGGAATAAAGGAACGCCTAGTTTATTCTCCTCAAATTGACAAATCTATACCTTGGGGGTTTTTCGACAGAGCCAGCCAGCAGCAAGGATCAAAATGCGGTGCTAGTTTTGTTATGTATTTGACATATGACACCTATTATGCAGGGAAAGTGTTACCCCTCCAAATGCATCTGCATTTTTGAGTGGTTAAAACACTATTTACAGGAGGGCCAATTCAGCAACCTTCTCAGCAGACACAGGGTTTGCCTGCCAGTTCAGATAAACAGAAGGAAACGAGGCAGACTGTTCAAGAATGGTCCCAAAGATCATGAAAGTCTGGAGTTTGAAAAGACCTTCAGAACAAGATTGATCTTTTCTGATTCCTAGGCAAATAAAAGCAGCAAAATCAGTGGCTATCATTAGAGAATGTGTTGAAGAATTAATAGCCAAGTGCCAAAGCAACTTCTAGAAGCTGAAAGGTAAAGATGATGACTATGGGAGAAATGGAATATCTGCACTGAGTGATGCACTTGGAAAGATAAAGAAGCATTGCCTCCTGGAAATAGTAAAGTGCCATCGGCAGTGTCTTGGTACAGTTGGCATTGATGGAATCACGAATCTTTGTGGTACATATGAATCCTGATGCAGGTCTGAGTCTTTTCTCTGAAGCACGGTACCTTGGAATGTTGAACAGTGGCTATGTTTGGATAAACCACAGATTGGCTGTCTTCTGCTTTGGATTCTACCATACTTGATTATGATACCATGAACTCACTCCAGGGAGTCATCAGTTTACTTCGGCATATTCCAGTTTCACAGCAGGAGCATGATTTTACTGTTAGAGGGAACAATCTACGCAAAGCTGGGCTTGTTGATGGTCGATTAAATGCATTTGGATTCTATGCTTACGATGCAGTCTGGGCAATAGCTCATTCTATTGATACTTTCATAAATGAAGGTGGAGTTGTTTCTTTTACAGATTATCCTCAAGTATCCAGTGCAAGTGGAAACAAAACAGAGCTAACAAAACTCAAAGTCTTGGAGAAGGTCAAAAACTGCTGAACATATTGTCACAAACTAATTTTACAGGACTAACTGGTCCAGTGAAATTCAGTAATAATGGGGACATTACAATTGTGACAAATCGGCAAGGTATGTGGAGTCACTTCACGCAACCTTACGTAGAAGCTGGCCTAGCTGTGGTGGCTCCTCTGCGAGAGAAAAACTCGAGTGGCACTTGGGCTTTCCTGCAACCATTCACAGTAGAGATGTGGTGTACGACTGGTGCATTTTTTTTCTTTCCCCTTGTCATAGCAACTGTTGTTTGGATTTTGGAGCATAGAACAAACCCCGAGTTTCAAGGACAGAGAAAGAAGCAAGCCCTGATCGTTCTCTGGTTCAGCTTTTTCGACTATGTTTAATGCCCACAGAGAAAATGTGGAGAGCCATCTTGGACGAGCTGTGCTTATCCTATGGTCATTTGTTGTTTTTATCATCACTTCCAGTTATACTGCAAGTCTTACTTCAATTCTCACAGTACAAGAGATTTCACCAATATTTGACAAACCCGAGGCAGAGCTGGCAAAGGCTCTGATGTCCTTGCCTGCAACCGACGGATTTGAAATTGGCAGTGGGTTTCCAGGAACTATAATTATCGGCAGCGAGCACAATGAAGAGGTTCACGATGGCGGACCCGCGTTTCTCTTCTCCATCGGCAGCCGGCGTGAACATCTGGCAGTGTTGGTGGAGCAATCCACGCTGCAGCTATGAAATCGTGTTCACCCACGTCTCCACTAACAGCCGGTTGAAGTATTTAGCCACAATTCAAAACCCACGTTTTCATACAGTGTTGAGCCCGAATTATTGGCGCAGCCAGTAGTGACACGACTGCATGTTTGTGGTTGATGCGATTAATGCAAATCCTGCTCACCATCACAGGCCGAACAGAAATTGAGTGACAGCTAGTTTTTCCGGGGAGGAAACTCACGCCGAACGAGTGTTTACAGTCAACTGCTGGAGTTTCAATTCTCTTCATGGGAAGTTCGTGGTGACCTGGCAGTGTTCACGGTAAAAGGCCACACTTGGGCGTCAACATGGCACTTCATCAACAGCCGATTGCCCGATTTCATGGAGAGTCATGCGGCACCTGATCTCTTTCATTATCATAGCAGCCGAGTTGAAATCAACTCCAAGCTGTCTGAGTTCTTTGGAGCAGCTCACGCGAAGGGTGCTAGATTTCGGCTGTGCTCTTGTTACGTGGAGTGTTGAGCACGGCTTATCTTCTGTTCTGGCCCACTATTAATGGAATTTGTGTAGTCAGAGTTATGAAAGGTCGACTTTGGTTATGGGCATGTATTTGTTTTCATAAAACAAGAAGCCAAAGTATAAGTTAGAGGAGAAGTCTACTTTTGCTATGTGCTACTCCACTTAGATGTAGATTTTGTTATGTGCTACTCCACTTAGATGTAGATTGAGAGAAAAGGGGACTTTGCCTTTTATATCTTTTATTATTTTATTTTATTTTTTTAACCTTTTGAAAATAAAGTAAAAGGAGCCTTTTGGGGCCTCTAAAGAGGATAGCTCTTTCTTTGTAATATGCTATCTCTTACTTACTTAATGTTATGATGATGAGATTATAGGGGATGACTCTATACAGCGATTTTAGAATATGCTCATTCTATTTCAATTTTGTCTCATGATTTCTTTGAGATATATCAAGTTTTGTTGAGCAGCTATTACAGGATATACAAAAGTCGCTCCCCTGCTTGGATAAGGTATCTGGGCTCTTGTTATATTCTTTAGGGACATACTATGACTGATATTATTATTACTCTCCTATGAGAGGATTATTGTGGTATTGATACCCAGATGCTTAGCGTATCTCTGGTATACTTGCTGTTTTATTGGAATAGTATGGATAGATCTGATATGTAGGGATATTATATCTGACTCGCTGGCCCAGAGGGGACTGTATGTTCTTTTTGATGATGTACAAGGTTCTTTTGATTCAATGAATACCAAGGAACTATTTTTTTTGACTGAAAATTTTATAAAAAAAATTTTAAAAAAAAAAAAAAAAAAAGAGCTCTTTCTTTGTAAAAGATGGAATTTTTGGCTGGGAGGATTTTTCCCCGGAGTTAATAAAGAAAAAATCATGTTGAGTTTTTGGATATTTTGGGTTTCTCTGTCGCAGTTCTATGTTTTTCATAAGTTATAGACCAAGCCAGCATAGAGGGCTATAATCTAGCACATTGGGCAAGCATTTGCGGCCGCCAAGTTGCTTGTCGTCGTTATGTTCTTAGAGGTCTAGGAGCAATGGATAGTAGTCGGTTATACTTCCATTCTCCTTGCCTTTGATTATGTAACGGACCAGCTTAGTCTCCCCACTGTGAAACGCAAAGCCTTTCTGAGTCCCCTTCTAACTCCATTTACCCTTCTGGTACTGGCACTGGTCTTCCCTCGAAGATTGATCCTCCCTTCCCTTCCTGTCCATCAAGCACAATCATTTTCTTTTTTTGCTACCCATGTTTCTCTAAGGCAGTGTCTTCAGATCACCTTGCCCTCAACCGCACCTGCCTTAGCAATCCTAACTTAGAGAAACCCCCCTAGAGCTGGAGAAGAGCCACCCTGAAGCGAGAAGAGAGGGGTGTGGTGACATTGGCCTCTCTGTCGAGAGTTGTCACCGGGCCGGCGCGCCCGCAATTTGAGCTTCAGCACTTGCGTGCCAGTTTCAGGCGACAACATTTTAGCGTCGTTGCCGAGGACAAAGTCCAGTTCCTGGATTTTGAAGACTATGCTTCATCGACATTTGTGGGAGATTACATTGCAAATTCTTCCTCTCACATGGCGACTCCACGAAGGGACAAAGCCCTTGTCCTTTTGCTGATTTCAAAGATCCGATTGGGTGTAGAGGTGAGCACACTCATCAGAAAGCTTTCACGCTCACCTTGGCAACTCCACAGTTTAGTATGAGGTATAATTAAACACATTTTTCAAATTAAGTACCTCATTGTTTGATTTATGGGAGAACCACATGATATTTGGCACAAGGCTTACAGCCCGCTGGATTTCTCAAAAATCCCTGGATTTCCTAATCAGTGCTATGACCGTGGGAAGGTGCATGACATTCTTCCTTAATTTTATGGAAATGATGGTGTTTCAGCCACCCATCATATTGCCTCTCTTTGCAAACTGATGGCTGATTTTAATGTTCATCATGAGGATGATATTATGGTCGTTTTTGCTATAACTTTGGAAAGGGATGCAATGATTTGGTTCTATGGCCTTTTGGATGAATCCATAGATTCAGTGGGAATGTTTTTCGAGAGGTTTCTCCTCCGCTGGCACGATGGAACGATTGATGAGATTGGGGAGCTTGCTAAAAATATGATACCCTCATCCCTAGGGTCCATCCTAAGCTTAAAAAACAGATCATTGAAGATTTGATTGAGGAAGCATTACAAGAACCCTTGGTTGAAGACATTATTGAAGAGATTCCGGATATGACTAAAGATGATTCCGGATATGACTAAAGATACGGAGCTGCCTCAGATCTATGTCACTGAAAAAATTCCTGAGCCACTCCATGCTGAAGATTTGGACTTGCCTCAATGTGATTGATGCAGATCAGCTCAAGCAGATCAGTCCCCTTCTGACTCCATTTACCCTTCTAGTACTGGCACTGGTCTTCCCTCGAGGACTGATCCTCCCTTCCCTTCCTGTCCATCAAGCACAATCATTTTCCTTTTTTGCTACCCATGTTTCTCTAAGGCAGCCTCTTCAGATCACCTTGCCCTCAGCCGCACCTGCCTTAGCAATCCTAACTTAGAGAAACCTCCCTAGAGCTGGAGAAGAGCCAGCCTGAAGCGAGGAGAGAGGTGTGTGGTGACATTGGCCTCTCTCTCAAGAGTTGTCACCGGGCCGGCGCGCCCGCAGTTTGGGCTTCAGGACTCGCGTGCCAGTTTCGGGCGACAACAAAAAGTATTCTTACGACAAGGACCTAAATCAGCTATAGATAAGGGAATTCTGTCCTTACAGGTTTTTGGTGATTCTGAACTTACCATCCAATGGATGAAAGGTGAGCATCAAATTCAAAGAATCGGTATCCTTAACTTGGCCAAGCTCTTAAAGGACACTACTGCTTTCTTCCAAATGATCTCTTTCGCTCATATTTACAGGCAATATAATACTCAAGCAGATTCAACAGTCAAAAAATGTATCTTGGGGTCAAACACTCTAGTTACAGAAGTTGAGGTAAGGGAGGGAACTGAGATTTCTTCGAAGTCATTCTCTCTAAATGAGATCTTGGTCCAGTCATTATAAATCATACTATTTGCTGTAATTTATGTGCTGATAAATATCAGTCTATGTCTCTGTTCAGAGGTCCTCTATTAAGACTTTTTAGTAGTTAAAAAACAGAGTCCTTTTGTAAAGGAACATCACCAGGTAGTCCTGCTGTAGAAACTCTTTTTTGTAGATGTGATTGGTGATCATTGAAGAATGTATTTACAATTCTATGCTGGAAATATAAATGCAATTTTTTACTAAGGAAAAAATGTTCGCCATTAAATTAGTCCATATATATATTTCAAGAAATTAATTTATAAAAAATTAAAAATTGCATTAAAAATAAAAACATACTGAATAAAAATTTTGTTTTTTTAAATTCACCTTGAAATTCAGCTTGAGATTCGAATTCGCCTAGAGATTCATCTTGAAATTTGAATTCACCTTGAAATTCCAGTTAAGATTCACCTTGAAATTCGCCTTTGAAATTCAGTGAACTCCAACAAAACTCAATTTTTTTTAAGAATCGACGAATTTCAAAACTCGTTAATAAAATTCACCAAATCTTGTGACTTAGGTGATGGTGCATGCTCTTCTTGGCATGATTTTGGTACCCTTGGCCTTGATCACAAGTACATTTCAGATTTTGGCTTACATTTCATGGTGATTCCAACTTGTATATATTTGGGATTTGATGTATCTCTGTTTTGGTTGGTGACCAAACACAAGAGAAGATACCTTGGCATTGATGAGATGTCCACATGACTACATTGGGTTTATGATTTCACCCAGTATTTGCTTCATCTCATGCTTACAGTAGGGTAGGAAGAATAAGCTCATTGGAGCATTAGAGTAAAATATATTTAATTTTGGTATTGATAGCTTAATTTGTTGTAAAGTCGAACTTGATTTAATGAACTACTTACTGGATGTGATGCAGTATTTAGGAATGTTGAGGCTATCCATGAGCTCCTAAATTTTTGAATCAGTAACGAACAACAAGAAGGTTATGTGCAGAGGAAAGTTCTGGCAACTTGAAATCTGCTAAGACCCCAACCGAAAGGAGGTGGATGTAATTCATATCAAAATACTCTTACAATTCCTTGAGCCATGAAAGGAGCAGTATTTTAAAGTTTTTCAAGACAGAATGTTACAGATGCCGAGACTGATCTTGAACCAGGAAGACATGGTATCAGGGCCTTCTAAAGAGTTGTGTTAAGGGATAAGTGAAAGTTGGTCAAGAAACAATATTTGTGGAGATGGGTTCGAACTGCACCTACTGAGTTTCAGAAGTAATGCATTCAAATGCAGGCTACCAAATGAAATCAAGCTCATTTTTTCTTCACAGTTGAGCGATGATAGATTCCTTCTTGACACAAGAGTCGAGAATCACCTGATGAATTCACAGGACGAGTGCATTGTGTTTCTAGTGTATTCCATCTCAGGGCGATATTTTGATAGACGTTCTTAACCTTCAAAAAGAGAGCCTGAAGCATTAGGAGGCAGTTCCACATTGAGGATCATCATAAGTCAACAGAAATGCAAAGTTACCCAGAGGAGATACTTTACAAGCCTGTTGTTACCGATAATGAAGTTGATTCTATCAAAAGGAAATTAAACATCTGCGATTGATTCAATATGAAACAGAGAAGCATTTCAATGTTAAGGAAGTATCCATCAAGAAGCTCAAAAAATATGGTTACAAACAAGTGGTGTTTGATCAGTAGATCCAGACCTTCATGCACACTATTTGATGGAACAATATCAGACTCAACTTGTTTCTGTTGTCCGGACTGCTCGATACACATCTGCAAGTGCTATCCTCCTGGATGCAGAAGAACAATTTGCGAGAGAAGAGAGTTCTATGCCATAATTTTAGGTCAAACTGTTTTAAAAAAAATGAGCTTCTGCAAGGGGCATTTGTCAATGTGAAAGAAGAAACTATCCAAGCACCTACCTACAGCTGATTCACAACGGCCAACAGAATTTATTTGTCCAATTTCCAAGCCCCGATGGCAGATTCTGTAATTGTTTCTTAAGGGCAGTCATATGAAAGAATATACTTGAAATCTGGATGGAGCTTGGTCATATATGTTGTTCTGTGAATGGAGTGGAATTGAATTCTTCCATCGCTATACCAAATGTTGCCTTGAGCACTGCAATCTCTAATAGGTGCCAAGTGATCGATATTCAAAAGCCCAATCCTCCTGAGTCCTGATCCAAAGACTGCCAAAAGCTTTGTTCAGAGATTATTGACCAAAGGGAATAGGAGCTCTAAATAAAATTCACCATGTTATAGTGGAGAGCATGGTGAAAGTGGGGATAATCCAAGTATATCAAGTTCTTATGGAAATTCTTTTAGACCTGTGGCTGGCATGGCAAGACTTCTGGCATGCTAGCCTGTAGGAGCTGCTACAATACGATATTTTGAGAAGAGGCTGCATAGAGGAAAAGCTTGGTGAAGGTAGTTTTGAATTCATTTTTTAAGGGGATCTACCTAATGACAAATTGGTAGAGTTAAATGCCAAGTGTGAAAAGATTGTTAACGATTGAGGGTTTAGGTGGCATATACACTCATCTCTAAAAGACCGCCACCCTCCCTTGCCACGTATTTGGAAGTTTGCACATTCTTCTATTGGGACTTCCAAGGTTGTCTGCTATTTGGATGGTCACATTTGCTATGCTTACACACTTTGTGGAGGTAGTTAGGCCAGTGCACAGCTTAGAATAGCCTTTCAAAGTTTCAAGGCCTAATTTTGATCATAAATTTCATATTTTATTCATTATGTGACCTAGCGTTAGGTTGGAATCTTTTTTCTTGTGGAGCAACCTCCTGTTACCACCTAAGTTGTACTTAGTGGTTTTTTATCAAGTGAGCCTGGTGAACCGGACAAGGATAACTTGTTCGGACTTTAGAAGACCTTCAATGTTACTTCTGGGAAGCTTTGTTGTACTATATCACATGTTCATACCCCATGGGAGAATTGTAATAAATGTTCTAGCATGATAGTGTCTCTAAAAGACTCGGTCTCTCAGACTTTATTTGTCAATCCGATCAGCCCAGGGTGTTTTTTCCCTTGGTTATTATTGGTTGTTGAATAAACGACTGATAATTTCTGAGTTTTTCACTCCATACCTCCAAAGTTGGGGTGGTCAGCTTGGCATTTAGGCCTATTGAGGTTATTAGAGTCTATGTGTCAATGTACAAACATGCTAGGCATCATGGTCGAGTCATATGAACATGTCTAAGTCCCCCTAGGTTTTTTCAATTTTTTTATTTTTTTTATTTTTTCAGTGTTTTTTATTAAAATTTAATTTTTCCAGAACTTGGGCTATTTTTTAATAGTTTAATTGGAAATTTTGATTTTGTAATAAAAGTGGGCCAAATAGTCAATTTCAGTCATGTAGGTGTTCATTTTCAAGCTAAGAGCACCATGTAAACCCATGGACCCGCTATTTCCTAGTTTTGAGTGATTTTCCATCACTCAGGTCAGAAAGTCCCAAAAAATCAATTATTGATTATTTTAATTAATAAATTGATGAATAATGGAGCAAATCCAAAATCCTAGATCAGTGGATTCTCAACCGATTTGATTGAAATCAGTCAGATTTGAACCAGATTGACTGGATTTGACAAATCTTTGACTGAAGGAGGTGATCTAGACAGATCCAGAGTTGAACTTCAGCATCCTTTATGGGGAATTTCGCCCTCCCTCTCTCCTCCACACGTTTGGGCACATCTGGATGAGTTTTGGTGGATGCTTCAGTCAACAGGTTGAGGTGTCAGTCAGATCAGCCCCTCGATTGACAGTTGCACTCAATGAGACTCAAATCTGGCTCAGCTAGACACAAATCAGGCATTGATGGACTCTCCTTCAGCTACAGTGGTCTATCTCCTTGGGATTTGCACCCCCCTGGGCTGGATCTTCTTTTTTCTAAGTTGCCAAAAAATGTGGGTACAGGGACTGGTACTGGTACGGGGACGAGGACGCCACTTTTTGAAACAGGGTACTTCAGTACGTCGAGGGTACTGTAGACATATATATGTGTGTGTGTGTGTGTGTTAAAATTTATAAAAATAAAACATTTCACACTCACACCATACATGCATATTTGATATTTCTAAATTCAATGATTCATATGAACATTTGCATTGAAAATTTCAAACATAAAATAATAAATTTGATAAATCGTATGCCATAGACTCATATTAGATATCAACTGGAAGACTGAAGTTATATTAATATAATTAACAACATAAAATATTATATGTCCATGACACCATGAGTTCAAACTTCATTGCCATACTACATCCAAAATTTGCCTAAAGGCATTTTTAGACATGAAAAAGAAAGTTCAAAACAGTAAACATTGAACATGAACAAGATAGTTGATTTGGCTTCCTCAAGCCATGTCATCAGCAGCCTTAGGATCAATGTCATTAGCATCACTAAGGTCCTCTGTCACGTTGTCGCTGGAGTAGTGAGCACAGTGCACTAGCCGTGAGAAATGCAGTGTGGCGCTGGTTTAGGTAAGGGGAAAGGGCTCGCATAACGTGTGTTCTAGTGTTTTATTATTTAATTTTTAAAATTTTAAACTTCAAACTTTTCAAATTGACTCATCCCAAACAATGAGCTAAGATAAATTGTCCAATGGCTATATCAGCCGCGTACCCAACCACGTGGTACAGCGTACCAAAATCCACGCAAGTACCCTATTTTCATACATGAAGAACCCGGTATGTGAGATTGGATTTGGGTACGGCTAGGGACGTACCATTGAAGTACCCAAGTACCCGGTACTAGTTCGTGTACCCGACCCCCTGGTACGGGTACCCATGCAACACAGCCTTTTTTTGTATAAATAAAGCTCAGGCTGCCTCTTCCAAGCTAGTTAGAGTTGGATTGAAGGGCTTGCTATTGTAATACTGTTGTAATCTTTTGATTGTTGGAATAAAGAAGCTTTGAAGGCTAAATGGTGTAATGCTCTCATGTGTGTGGATTAAGCATTGTCTTACGGCTATTGATGTTGCCGGCTTTTCTCTCAATTTCTACATCTGAACCCTGTCTGGCTTGAACGATTCAGCTGAATCAATAGGAGTATAGTTGGGCAACTAAGGTTACTTGTTTTTTCTATATCTCATAGCATATATGTTTGAAGATCTAGATTATACATGTTTAATAAGTCTATTTGAATGTAATTCTTGTCTCTTTTTCATATATATATCCAGATCTCATGAGGTTTCATGCAGGATTGTGTTTAGCTTTCAGGTAGCAAGGATTGGACGAGCTGTGGATCTAGTTTGACTCCACTGTACATCCAAAAACTTTGTGAAAGCATTGCCCCTCTGTATTCCACTAACAAGTTTCCATTGCAAATCCATCCAACAACGGGCCTTTCCCCTTCTCTTCCTCCTTTCTATTAAAATCAATCTTCTGGTTACCTGCCCCTTCCTCTTATGATCAGATCTAGTTCTAAGAATTGAATATATATTGTTAGATCTAGTTTATAATAGTCTTGCTGCTTAGATATATAATTTCATAAAGAATATCATTTCATAAAGATAGATCTAGGTGTAGGAATTTCCTTTTTTGCAAGTAGCTAAACCATAGATTTTAAGCTTGCTCATAAGGTAGTTTCTTTTTTCATTCTTCAAAGATTTAAATTCTGCAAGAATAGTGCATATCTCATTGGCTGCCCAAACAGCAAGCCAAGATCCCAAGGAAAGCTTGCTTTCCTTGGTTCCTTTTTGCAAAACTAGATAAGCCCCTTTTAACAATTTTTTACTTAGTTTTTTTCGGTAACTAGCGTGGTGACCCTGAACACTTTTAAAGTGTGTTTGGGCACATTTGATTTTAATTACTCGCTGTTTTTTAGCAGGTCTAACAAAAAAGAGAAGGAGACTCTGCCCATTCTCCAACTCTGGGACGAACCAGAGCTTCCCGGAAGCTTCCTCCACCACCGTGTTTTGATTTTAGCTTGTTACAAGCTTGTTGTAAGCCTTTGGATCCCATATAACAAGGACCAAAGTGCATCAATTTCAATTTGCTGATATTGTAAATCGTTGCTAATAAAAACAAAAGATCTTTTCGAATAGGCTCTTTCGAGCCTATTCTCCATCCCCTCTGGGAGGATTTGCGTCCGTGTCCTTTTTTTTGCTTTTCGTTTATCTTTTTTTAATCTAGCGTAGTTCTAATCTGCAGGGTAGTATACTTTGATTTATAATCATTTCCATATTCCATATCTGAGATTTCAAAGTAATTTTAATACTTATCCCGCGACTTCTCGATTGACCCGAAAGGGGAAAGAGATGCATGGTAGGACTAATTAGAAAACCGGCATTGTGTATCTTTGTTTTCTTTTTCATCAACTGTTTCATCAGCTATAATAAAATTAACCCCTCCTTGATTCCCCGATTGAGATCCAATTAGATCGAAAGAGGTTCCTGGAGGGTTTTCTTTTTAACAAGAACACCTATCTTAAAATTTACTAAAATTGACAAGACACCGGTGTGTATGCTCTACACTTGGCTGCGGTTCGTCCGATCAGTCAAGCTACATCAAAAGCACTTGAGTGATTAGAATAATTAGGATTCACTCTCCCAAATTGACAACCATCAGGTGAAAATCCAACACCTCGATCAAACCATTACGGTGGCAAAATACCCAAAGGAAGCGGGAACTCCTGAAAAGTGACCTCGGGGCGCCGATCTCTATTACACCTACGGGTGCATTACGAACAATAGCCTCAGAGACTCAATTCAACCCACATATTCCTTGCGGGTAGTCGTA
>LPNX010284307.1:70383-98903 GCA_001517045.1 Pseudotsuga menziesii | reverse complement strand
TCATTAGGAGTTGAGCCTAAACGGAGAAGTCAAGAACAAGGTGACAGCCTTGACTCGAGACTTGCCCCTAAGGACACACCGAGTGGCTTGAAGATTTCTGCCACGTGACCCAGGTGTGTGAAAGGCAGCAACACTTTTTGGCGCCGCTGCCGGGGATAAATATTTTTATTCTCGGGTACGACTTAGCTTAACTTTTTTTCTAAACAACTAAAAAGATAAAAAAAATAATTTGATTGATCTTGTCTTTAAAAAACAAAAAAATTAAAACTCAATCCATCTGGCAACTCCACTGTCTAACATCCCTCCAAGAATTTCTACCCGAAGAAACCGCCATCAATTATTCAATCCTCTCCCTGATCCCGAAAGGTTTATTAGGGAAACATTGAATAGGCAGACTTCTCGTAGAAACCTTGATGATTTAGGAGACAAATCCCTCTCAAATATCCATCACATATTTGTAGAGAGTCGTGTTCACCAATCTCAGATAGCGGGTGCTCCCCATGCCATTCCAAAAGATGCTGTCAAGAAGCTCCCCATATTTCAGGGCAATAATGCCATCACTGCCAAGTCTCACCTTTGAAAGTTTGAAAAGAGCCTGGTCAGTTATTGCAATGATGCTGCCCATGACCATGACGATGTCAAAATGAAGCTCTTTGCCTTATCCTTAGAAGATGATGCTGAAGAATGGTGCTTCGACCTAGATGATGATTCATATAAAACTCTTAGTGAATTCCTAGAGGGTTTTAAGAAGAAATGGGGAGGAAAGAAAGAACCAAGACATTTGCTTGCTGCCCTTCATAACATTAAGAAGATGGAGAATGAAACCATGGATGAATTTAACACTAAGTTCAGGCGTGTGGTTACGGACCTCCCTAACGAAATCAAGCCAAAGGATGCCTCCATCCTCATATCTTACATCGAATCTTTCACTTTGATTTGAGGTACCAGTTAAGAGACAAAGAGCCGACCAATCTAAAAACTGCTCAGGAATTGGCCAAGAAAATAGAAAAGAATATGCAGTCTTCAGGCAAGTCCAACATTCCAGGTCACACTAGGGGAAACAATTCCTGCAACAAAGAGACCAAGGGTAAAGCCGTTAAATTAGAAGAAAAGGGAGCTTCTAAAGATCCCATGGAAAAGGTGACGGACATGATAAAAAACTTGGTTACTAGTCAAAACCAACTAATGGCCAATCATTCTGCACACTTGAATCACATTCATAATAGATTGATCACAATGGAAAATAATAATGGACCTAGGAACTTTCAGCCCAAACAAAATCAGATGTATCAAAATAAATTTCCTCGGCAGGAGCCTAGGATTCCAAACCAGTTAGACTCAGCTAACATGATAGAAGAAGTAATTCCATGGTGTAGACCCTGTGAACAATTCCACCAAGAAAGCACTTGTTATGTTGTTATGGACTTCCCGAGTTCAGTAGTCAGGAAACAACTTCAAGCGAGCCTGATCATGTATACATGGTAGGCCAGGCCTACCCTTTGTCACCAACTAAACAGTGCAAGCCTAAAGATGAAACCATTGCAGAATCTTATAGTGAAACTTATGATGAAAACTGTAATGTACATGATGGGACTCCTACGTGTTCTCCATATAATGATGACAGTCTGGGAGGTTTACTGCCTTGTGACCTTTTCTCTGAAGAAGATGAGTATGAAAATGAGGACAAGTATAACTTGGAGCATGATACAAGTGACGAAGACTCCCTTATCTCCGACAAAGATGTTGATGAGGAGTCCTGGACATTCATGGAAAATCCAGTCTGTGACATGAATAAAGAGGAAAATAATGAACCAGAAACTTTTGATGGTTTTGTTGATTTTTCTATCTATGGCATATCTGAAGGAGAGAGCATGGATCTGGAGACCTGGGAAAATTCTAGAATGGAAGAGGAGCATTCAAAACTCTTATATGATCATTCAGAGTCATATCATGCAGAGCCGCACAAAGGTATCAATAATGAAGACATGGAGAAGCAATGTTGTGAAAAGACAGATGTGATGCAGTTAGTAGAATATCAGTCTCAACTATCATCTTCACATATAGAGTCTCCTCGTGATTTGGAGCCACTTGGGGCTTATACAGGGAATTATCATCCGGTAAGCCTCGATGAACAGTATGATGGTGTGGTCAATCTGCCTCATCACTCTAATTTGTATATCAACCCTGTCCAGTCATGGATAGAAGCAGCCTGCGCAGGCAATTACCAGTTTGGGAGGAAGTTTGACGACATTATGCATACCTATGATTTCCCATCCATCCCACCCCTTTCGAATCATCACACAGGTTTGCATTTTCTAAATAAATTATCCTTACTTTGGCTAGTAACCAAAGACAAGAAAGAAAAAAATTATGTTAATAAAATGCTTAGGTGGTTACATTGGATTTCTGATTACACTTAACCCTGTTTATATCATGCTTAGAGTAGGAAAATAAGCTCCTTGAAAAAGAGCATTTACTTTCCGCATTTTTGTTTTAGCTATAATAAAACATTTTTTTTCATTAGTTAGTTACATTTATTTTGTTTAAATAAATCATCTTAATGGTTCATTTGGTTTTTATGTAAAGCTTGTGCTACTAAGGTTTTCTTGTCAAGTTGAGATGTTTTTCAGGGTGTATAAACCAGAGATTCTGGTGTTCTCGTATCCTCTCCTTGCCCTATGACCAGATCGAGCACACGTCCCGCAGTTGGAGCCAGAATGTTACCACCTAAGTTGTACTTAGTGGTTTTTTATCAAGTGAGCCTGGTGAACCGGACAAGGATAACTTGTTCGGACTTCAGAAGACCTTCAATCTTACTTCTGGGAAGCTTTGTTGTACTATATCACATGTTCATACCCCATGGGGGAATTGCAATAAATGTTCTAGCATGATAGTGTCTATAAAAGACTCGGTCTCTTAGACTTTATTTGTCAATCCGATCAGCCCAGGGTGTTTTTTCCCTTGGTTATTATTGGTTGTTGAATCGTATCCTCTCCTTGCCCTATGACCAGATCGAGCACACGTCCCGCAATTGGAGCCAGAATGTTACCACCTAATTTGTACTTAGTGGTTTTTTATCAAGTGAGCCTGGTGAACCGGACAAGGATAACTTGTTCGGACTTCAGAAGACCTTCAATCTTACTTCTGGGAAGCTTTGTTGTACTATATCACATGTTCATACCCCATGGGGGAATTGCAATAAATGTTCTAGCATGATAGTGTCTATAAAAGACTCGGTCTCTTAGACTTTATTTGTCAATCCGATCAGCCCAGGGTGTTTTTTCCCTTGGTTATTATTGGTTGTTGAATCGTATCCTCTCCTTGCCCTATGACCAGATCGAGCACACGTCCCGCAATTGGAGCCAGAATGTTACCACCTAATTTGTACTTAGTGGTTTTTTATCAAGTGAGCCTGGTGAACCGGACAAGGATAACTTGTTCGGACTTCAGAAGACCTTCAATCTTACTTCTGGGAAGCTTTGTTGTACTATATCACATGTTCATACCCCATGGGGGAATTGCAATAAATGTTCTAGCATGATAGTGTCTATAAAAGACTCGGTCTCTTAGACTTTATTTGTCAATCCGATCAGCCCAGGGTGTTTTTTCCCTTGGTTATTATTGGTTGTTGAATCGTATCCTCTCCTTGCCCTATGACCAGATCGAGCACACGTCCCGCAATTGGAGCCAGAATGTTACCACCTAATTTGTACTTAGTGGTTTTTTATCAAGTGAGCCTGGTGAACCGGACAAGGATAACTTGTTCGGACTTCAGAAGACCTTCAATCTTACTTCTGGGAAGCTTTGTTGTACTATATCACATGTTCATACCCCATGGGGGAATTGCAATAAATGTTCTAGCATGATAGTGTCTATAAAAGACTCGGTCTCTTAGACTTTATTTGTCAATCCGATCAGCCCAGGGTGTTTTTTCCCTTGGTTATTATTGGTTGTTGAATAAACGACTGATAATTTCTGAGTTTTTCACTCCATACCTCCAAAGTTGGGGTGGTCGGCTTGGCATTTAGGCCTATTGAGGTTATTAGAGTCTATGTGTCAATGTATAAACATGCTAGGCATCATGGTCGAGTCATATGAACATGTCTAAGTCCCCCTAGGTTTTTTCAATTTTTTTATTTTTTCAGTGTTTTTATTAAAATTTAATTTTTCCAAAACTTAGGCTATTTTTTAATAGTTTAATTGGAAAAATTGATTTTGTAATAAAAGTGGGCCAAATAATTAGTTTCAGTCATGTAGGTGCTCATTTTCAAGCTAAGAGCACCATGTAAACCCATGGACCCGCTATTTCCTAGTTTTGAGTGATTTTCCATCACTTAGGTCAGAAAGCCCCAAAAAATCAATTATTGATTATTTTAATTAATAAATTATTGAATAATGGAGCAAATCCAAAATCCTAGATCAATGGATTCTCAACCGATTTGATTGAAATCAGTCAGATCTGAACCAGATTGACTGAATCTGATAAATCCTTGACTGAAGGAGGTGATCTGGACAGATCCAGAGTTGAACTTCAGCATCCTTTATGGGGAATTTCGCCCTCCCTCTCTCCTCCACACGTTTGGGCTCATCTATATGAGTCAATAGGTTGAGGTGTCAGTTAGATCAGCCCCCTGATTGACAGTTGCACTCAATGAGACTCAGATCTGGCTCAGCTAGACACAAATCAAGCATTGATGGACTCTCCTTCGGCTACAGTGGTCTATCTCCTTGGGATTTGCACCCCCTGGGTTGGATCTCCTTTTTTTGTATAAATAAAGCTCAGGCTGCCTCTTCCAAGCTAGTTAGAGTTGGATTGAAGGGCTTGCTATTGTAATACTGTTGTAATCTTTTGATTGTTGGAATAAAGAAACTTTGGAGGCCAAATGGTGTAATGCTCTCATGTGTGTGCATTAAGCATTGTCTTACGGCTATTGATGTTGCCAGCTTTTCTCTCAATTTCTGCATCTGAACTCTGTTTGACTTGAACGATTCAGCTGAATCAATAGGAGTATAGTTGGGCAACTAATGTTACTTGTTTTTTCTATATCTCATAGCATATATGTCTGAAGATCTAGATTATACATGTTTAATAAGTTTATTTGCATGTAATTCTTGTCTCTTTTTCATATATATATCCGGATCTCATGAGGTTTCATGCAGGATTGTGTGTTTAGCTTTCAGAAAGCAAGGATTGGACGAGCTGTGGATCTAGTTTGACTCCACTATACATCCAAAAACTTTGTGAAGGCATTGACCCTCTGTATTCCACTAACAAGTTTCCATTGCAGATCCATCCAACAATGGGCCTTTCCCCTTCTCTTCCTCCTTTCTATTAAAATCAATCTTTCGATTACCTATCTCTTCCTCTTATGATCAGATCTAGTTCTAAGAATTGAATATATATTGTTAGATCTAGTTTATAAGAGTCTTGTTGCTTAGATATATAATTTCATAAAGAATATCATTTCATAAAGATAGATCTAGGTGTAGGAATTTCCTTTTTTGCAAGTAGCTAAAGCATAGATCTAAAGCTTGCTCATAAGGTAGTTTCTTTTTTCGTTCTTCAAAGATTTAAATTCTGCAAGAAAAGTGCATATCTCATTGGCTGCCCAAACAACAAGCCAAGATCCCAAGGAAAACTTGCTTTCCTTGGTTCCTTTTTGCAAAACTAGATTAGCCCCTTTTAACAATTTTTTACTTAGTTTTTTTTCAGTAACTAGCGTGGTGACCCAAAACACTTTTAAAGTGTGTTTGGGCACATTTGATTTTAATTGCTCGTTGTTTTTTAGCAGGTCTAACAAAAAAGAGAAAGAGACTCTGCCCATTTTCCAACTCTTGGACGAACCAGAGCTTCCCGGAAGCTTCCCCCACCACCGTGTTTTGATTTTAGCTTGTTACAAGCTTGTTGTAAGCCTTTGGATCCCATATAACAAGGACCAAAGTGCATCAATTTCAATTTGCTGATATTGTAAATCGCTGCTAATAAAAACAAAAGATCTTTTCGAATAGGCTCTTTCGAGCCTATTCACCATCCCCCCTGGGGGGATTTGCGTCCGTGTCCTTTTTTTTGCTTTTCGTTTATCTTTTTTTAATCTAACGTAGTTCTAATCTGCAGGGTAGTATACTTTGATTTATAATCATTTCCATATTCCATATCTGAGGTTTCAAAGTAATTTTAATACTTATCCCGCGACTTCCGATTAACCCGTAAGGGGAAAGAGATGCGTGGTAGGACTAATTAGAAAACCGGCATTGTGTATCTTTGTTTTCTGTTTCATCAGCTATAATAAAATTAACCCCTCCTTGATTCCCCGATTGAGATCCAATTGGATCGAAAGAAGTTCCTGGAGGGTTTTCTTTTTAACAAGAACACCTATCTTAAAATTTACTAAAATTGACAAGACTCCGATGTGTATGCTCTGCACTTAGCTGCGGTTCGTCCGATCAGTCAAGCTGCATCAAAAGCACTTGAGTGACTAGAATAATTAGGATTCACTCTCCCAAATTGACAAACCATCAGGTGAAAATCCAACACCTCGATCAAACCATTACGGTGGCAAAACACCCAAAGGAAGCGGGAACTCCTGAAAAGTGACCTCGGGGCGCCGATCTCTATTACACCTGCGGGTGCATTATGAACAATAGCTTCAGAGACTCCATTCAACCCACATATTCCTTGCAGGTAGCCGTGAAGGTTTAGTTTTGGACATACTCCAAGTACTCTCGGGTATATCTAGAGTCCACCCCTTCGCCTAATTTTAATCAACTCATATTTCACATTAACTTAAAACGTACCAAGAGGCAATCACAAAACATTCACTCCAAGCACATGCAAGTGCATTGATTATCTTTTGACTCCATTTTAAGGCACTGGCTATTTTCTTTCTATATATATATATATATATATATATATATATATATATATATATATTGTGTCTCAGCATTGTGCTTTCGTGCGCTCATTTTGTATCTTGTCGTCTATGGGTTTATGGTTAAATTTCAAACTCCTAAATAACTCATTCAATTTAATGTCACCATACTAAATAACTTTGCCTTAGTAACTTAATAGGGTCTACCCCCCTTGGCTTCGTTAGGAGTTGAACCTAAACGAAGAAGTCAAGAACAAGGTGACATCCTTGACTCAAGACTTGCCCCCAAAGACACATCGAGTGGCTTGAAGATTTCTGCCACGTGACCCAGGTGTGTGAAAGGCGGCAACACCTCCCTTGGAGGTTATGCTATGGACATGATAGATTTTTGACATGGCATTTGTTCCTTTCATGGATTTGTTAGAATTTAGTGGAGGTTAGTTACTTTTCACTCCACCCTAGGCTAGATCTTCGAGATTTTATTAGTATTTTATTGTAAAAGGTTGACAAGCTTAAAAATATATAAGACTTTGCTCTCTCCCTCATTTGTCATGGTTGGATGTGTGGAAAACATCCCATTGAACTTAGTTGACTATCTAGTGGTCTCCTTTGGATGGCGAATGAAGATGTTAATCGAATGGAAATATGCTCATCAAGTTTTACTTATGGATAAAATGTTCAATTGATAGTGGTTTTAGGCTAAAGAAATAAGAAATCTAGTGGTCTCCTTTGGATGGTGAATGAAGGTGTTAATCGAATGGAAATATGCTCATCAAGTTTTACTTATGGATAAAATGTTCAATTGATAGTGGTTTTAGGCTAAAGAAATAAGAAGATTTTTCTTCTTCTAAGTGATAGTTGTTTATTGGAAGTGAATGGTGTAGTATGTCTCTCAGCTCTTGATATATGCTCTCTTGCCCTTCCTGATGATTATCCTACTAAAATAGCTTGAAAGTATTTGCTCTAGTATTTTCCCTTTGAAAATATTTTTGATACAAATAAAGTCATTAGAAGTGATTAGACTATCCTAATCCTCTTAATTATTCCTTAAATCCTCCATTAAGCCTTTGTTTACCCCTATATTGCCCAATGGATAAGACACTAGTCCCTTATCTTTCCATCCACTTCTTTTATCTCTAAAACAAACCATTTTACTAGGTTTACTCTTCAAATTCACCTTGTGCTTCACTGCTAAACCCTAGTAATCCTCTTTAGGGACTCCTACCTTGAGCTAGAGAAGAGCTAGCCTAACGAGTAGAAGAGAGATGGTGAGGTGACAATGGTGACAATGGCCCCCTCTTAGTTATCCATCAACCATCATTGGTTTTTGGGATTTCTATCTCGAGATGTTGGTTTGTGTGATAACAATGATCATTGCTAACAAGTACATTCCAAGATTCTGGAGTTCTCATGCACTCCCAAGAAGATCCACATGTCCTGTAGATGGAGCCAGATGATACCCCCCATTTTCACATGGGTGTCCACATGAGATTTTGTCACACAACCAATAGGAGTTACAAGTCGATGGAGCTATGGACGGCCTAGGTTCCTTGATGGTACATTTTTTAGCCTCATGTTGTGATGATGTGCTAGTGTTAAAGATGATGCCCTAGCATATGGATGTTCATGATACATTTGGGCAAGTAACTATGGGATATGTCTTTTCTTGATGTAGTTGCTATGGGATGTGGCTATTGATAAGGTTATGTGCATTGTGATGATCTGCTCATATGATGACTTCATGATTGGCGACCACTCTTCTATGCAACGCTCTCTCTCTAGCACCTGTTTGATAGATTTGACCACCATATTTAATGGATATTTAGAGTTTGTTGTAGTGGAGTATTTTTCAATTTGTTTACTCCACCCGATTATAGATCTAGGATTTATTCATATTTTGTGTAGGAGGAAGTTGAGCTTAAAGCTATTTAACTTAAAGCTTTGCTCTCCCTCTTTTGTCATGGTTGGATTTTGAGAGTTCTCTCTTTCGGAGCTTAATGGACATATCTTTCATGGTGCAACTTGAAGTGTAAGGGTTTCAACTTTCTTCTCCATTCAAAGTGTGCCAGCCTTGTTCCTGAAATACAAGGGAGCAATCTACATAGACTGCACAAAGTAGAATATAGCAAAACATTTCCATCCATTGTACACTGCTTTCAAACTCCTACCCAAACCTAATAGGAAGCAATATTGTAAAAGGAATACAAGTTCTCACATTCAACCTGACATTGTCGTACTACTAAAAAACGCACTTACATGATCAATGTTTGATCCCAAAAGAAATCAGAAAAACTGAAACAAATATCCAAACATAAGGAATTGACCTAGCAAGTTGTAAATAGTCTATAAATAGACCTAGCAAGTTGTAAATGGTCTAAAAGTAGACCTAGCAAGTTGTAAATGGTTTAAATGAACAAGGGGCAGCTTTAGCCTTTCCCAGACAAGAGTGCAGCATGCCTCACAGCCACTTACACATAAAATCTGTGCCAGTCCAACTCTGTCCATTGAGATTTACTATATGCCATTAGATATCCAATGAATAGCAAACATGTATTATTAATGGCAATATTGCTGTTTAGGTTCCACTACCAAATCAGTTGCTTAGAGGAGGAACTTAGCACTAATAACCTCAGAATCCATCAAATATGTACAGTAAGATGACAGATCTTATAAGAAAGGATGTCCTTGTTTAGATAACAAGTTGTGCTGTATGCGTTATTCATAATTATAAACAGTGCTCAAGAGATACAAAATAGGCAGGCATGACTTCAAGATGTGTTTAAAGGAAGCATGCAAGAACATAAATCAAAAAGCTTAGATGCTACTCTCATTTTGAAACAGCATTTTCTGCATTAAAAATAGGCAGTCTATTCTAGAGAAAGGTAGAAACACAGACCTGGACTTGAACTGTCCCGCTCACCAATGTCAATCCGCTCAACAGCAACCTGTACAGATAAGGAGAATTATAATTGCAGCAACATTGTAATCAACACCAAAATGTAGGCCAGTAGTTGAATTTGCATTAGCAAAAGATAAGAAGATGCATCATGCGTCCCTTAAGAAGTTTTAAATGAGGATTTTGGTGTTTTAAATTAACCTGTCATTCAAGAAATAGATCCAATCATCCAATGCATGTTAACCATACAATTCTAAAAACAAAAGATCCAATCGTAAACCTAGTTTGATGTTATGGTTCACAATCAATCAATGTTATACTTCATAATCAATAAGTGCAAAGGATTTCATGTCACAATCTCTTCTACAAAACATCACTTATGCCCAAAACTTATTTTGATAAAGTCAATATGATAATCAATTTCTAGAGGATGCACATTATATCTTTTTTTTCCTTTTTACTGAAATGGAAAATTTTGGATGATACCTGAAACCCAGGAAAAGCTCGATTTCAATAAATAAATATATCATGATATGAATGTGAATAATACAATGGGAATGGGGAATATCTATATAATTATCATACTCTTTTAACAAATAGTGGTAAATCTTCATTCATCGATAATTCATCTATAGGGAGATGCTTCCAGTGCACCATGACAGATTTACCGCTTTCGTATCACAGATTCCAAATCCACTCTCTTTGTACATTTCTCTTCTGGATCAGCTCTCCATCTTTGGAGTTGGCCCTTTTTTGTTTTTAGGTTAGAATCATACATATTGCTTTTTATAAGAACCGCCTTAGCGCTGCCACTTTGTATTGATGCCATGGCACGACACAGTCCATTGACCTACTTTTGTGCTTATTTGTTGGACATTAATAAAATTATATTATCTTATCTCCTATCATTCTACATATACACTTAACTAGGAATGTCATGTCCACTCTTCTCGAAATGCTTTGGCCCAATTCATTCCTCTAGCCAATCCAATGTCATATTATTCATCTTGGTTAGGTTATCACCATCTGGATATTCCCTGTAACATGCATGGCTTGAAGCATATCTAGAAAAATAAATTATCGCATGCCAACAAGAAATTAAAATCTTCTACGCCAGCTCCCCTATTGTCCTCTAGCTATTTTTGTTATGACAACAATGGCATAAAGCGAAGTTACCAGATTCCCCTTTGAGGATCCCTCTATCCTCATCAGAACTGCAAGTGCATGGAGTCACCCCAGATCTGCCATGTTTGCACTCTTTTAGCCCTAAAGTTGTTTCAGATGACCGGGAGGTATTTTCTACCTACTGGGAAACACCTCCAACAAGAAGCTTCACTCCCCCGAAACAATAGAAACAGCAGAAATAAATGAACAACAGAAACAAACCAAAACAATGGAGCCATGGGGGACCCACAAAGCCTCTCCACACATCCAATCGCCACTTGCAAAGGGTGGGTTCCCCTTTTATTTTGTCCTAAGTGAAACCAAAATGGCAAAATGTAGAAAACAAGGCTGTTTGGAGCAGGGAACAATGCACGGAACAGGAGCGTGAAACACCGATTTCCAAAATAACCAAGAGTTAAGCATCTCAGGAGCGTTTTTTATATATAATATATATGATATTATAGTTTTGATGCATAAATATTCAAAAAAATGCGAAATGTCAAAATAGTTACAGAAAATATGCAAACCCAGATTTTTATGCTGCTTATAGACAAAACTACAATATTTAGAAGCTAGAAAGGTAATAAATAGTAGATTAATGATGATCCTTAAAGTATCAACTATTTAGCACACATATAACATCAACTATCCAGCTATTATAAACTTATAACACTGCCATCAAATGATCAACCATAACAATAAACATTCGTCATCAACAATCTGTAACAAATAATATCAACCATAAAATGAAACAGGGTGTCATGACCCAACAGTCGTAACTTGTACTAAGCAGTAACAGTCATAAAATGTTCAAAAAATAGGCCATAAGAAAGACAAACAATTCTCAGTTCTAAAATCCTAATTGAAAAAGAGCAATAATTGTACTAGCTACTAAGCTTTCCTCTTGCCACAAGAAACTTCTAATTCCTTTTCCTGTGGTTTAAAAACAGGAGTAGTAGGAAGGGGCTGTGGAGCAACACTACAAGTTCCACAGTCCCTATGCAGTGGTGAAGGCTGTGAAGCTAATGCTGATACATCTGTAATCCTTCAATTGCTAACAAGGGCAGATGATGGTAGTGGCATCTATATTGCATGATCAACATTTTGAGTCCCATTAACCAAAAGTTCAGCGTCCAAGTGCTTTAAAGCTATCGCTCCGTCCTCCAAATTATCGTCTTCTGGATTGTTGTCCGTAGTCCTAGATATTCTATCCCTCTTTGTTGCCTCACAATGATGGGACAACAACCTGAACTTGTAGTGCACATAAATGCAATATTCTGTCTGCTCTACATTTAGGTCGCCACTCTTTCACACTGTGGAAGAAGTTGAAGGTGCTCCAATTTCACAACTTATGAAAGCATCCTTACCACCAACTCATGCAAAGATGGGTGGTAGAGCCCCATACATGTTACACCGTTCTATAGGATTTATCCTATCTTGCTCTTTAACTGCATGTATAGTACCAAAGACTTCGTGGCAACTAATGTACAAGCTCAATTTGATTCATACTTTATCACACCCATTATGAACCTTTTGGATCCGTGTGTGGTTTTTTTCTTAACTCCACCCTTAACCCCACCCCAACTGTTGGCTGTGCAAACCATGATGCAGAATAACATTTTGGTGTAAGGACATATGCCAAGGCATGGAGTGGAACATTTAGATTATCCCATTGTTTAACCACATGTTTACTTATATGATCATACAAGACAGCTTTTTAGATTATCCCATTGTTTAACCACATGTTTACTTATATGATCATACAAGACAGCTTCTTTTGGCTCTTTAATAACTTTGATCTGGCCTAACATATTGTCCAATCTGTTCATGCATCTCCCCAGTCACTGGCTGATTTGAATCTGCAAACCGAATATTCATAAATGGGCTTGAACTGCAAAATATTGCTGCTATATGGAATTGATGGAAGAGGGTTGCTGCTATATGGAATTGTTGGAAGAGGGTTCATTGCTTGTGTACCTTATCCCATATGTTTGCAAGATCTCTGCTATTAAATTCATGTCTTTGAGCGCAGATCTTTTAGGGATGGCCGGCCTTCCTTCAAAAATTAAGTGATTCCTGGCAAGCCAAATTTGCCAGCAGATATTTCTGGGAACCATATCCCAGATTTTTTGAAGCGTAGGCTTACCTTTCAAACTTCCTGGGAAGTGGGTTTTCCAATTAATCATTAAAGTCTTTATATTCCCTGGCAGCCTCATTTTCTTTGATAATTTTTCCATGACTGCTATTCAGACTTCTTTAGCAAAGTTGCATTACAAGAAAAGATGGTTTGCATCTTCTTGGGGGGATTTGCACAAAGCGCACCAGTTCGGTCCAGAAATGTCTCTTTTTCTTCAATTGTCTGCGGTTAGGAGTTTATTGTGAGCTAGGAGCCAATAAAAAAAATTTACCTTTGGGATTCCTAAGGCATTCCAGACTTTCCCCCATAGTTTTGAATCTTGTGAATGCACCTCCCCTTCTAACAGTTTGAAGCCTTCCTTAACTGTATACTCTCCGTCTTTTCCCCACCCCCTACGATCCCTCTCTCTCTTATGCAATGGAGCTTTCCCGTGAATATTTTCCCGTAGAGTTGCATATTCCTGCTCAAGCTGTCGTGGAGGACTGAGCTTTTTCCATCCTATCCATTCTCCCGATCTTGCTCAAATTGAGATGTCACTAAGAGTGTGCAGACCTTAGTTTTCCATCCATTGTCAGATGCCTTCTAATTCTCTTAATGTTTCCAATTTGGGTTAACCGTAGATACAGTCTTCCCAGATTTTAATTTGTTTTCCATTCCCAGGTATCCAATAGATCTTTTCTTGTATGATTTTGCTTGACGTTTTACAAAGTTCCCAAATGTTGGTTCCCTTTCCTGCCCATTCGTGTTCAATGCTTCTGAGTCTTGGTCGCTTGATGTATTTCTTTCTTAAGGTTTCTTTCCACCACTCCTTATTTCCTGCTATCATTCTCCATACTAACTTTCCTCCCAAAGCTAAGTTCATTAACCGCATTTCTCTTATTCCTAATCCACCATTCATCTTTGGGCATTTCACCACGTTCCAGTTCACTAAGTTGAACTTCCTAGTTTGATTTTTCGCTCCCTGCCATAGGAATTTTCTTAACTCAACGTTAATGTTGTTTATTACCGATTGTGGAGCTAAGAGGATTGAGCTATTGAATATGGGAAGTGAGGAAAGAACAGATTTGATAAGAATTGTTTTCCCTGCCAAATTGAGCCACCTCGATCCTCATGACTGCATTTTGTTTTTAATTTTCTGTAGAATTGGGTTCCACAAACTTGGGATTGTGTTTTTCTTAGTGATAGGGACACCTAGATATCTGAAGGAGTTCCAATCAGCCTCTGTGTTAAACCTTGAGACCATAGATAATTCTCGCATGGCTCTTGGACTGCAGTTCCATCCAAAAATGTTGCTTTTCCCAGAGTTAACTTTTCCCCTGAAACTGGGAGGAAACGGTTGAGGTTTTGTTTGAACCATTTAGCTAAAATGACCGAGGCTCCTCCTAGGAGGATGGTATCATCAGCAAATTGGGCATGATTAATTGGGTCCACTCCTCTGCTTATCACCAGGCCTAGTATAGTACCTTCCAGCTTTAACATGTTAAATCTTCTACTTAATGAATCCGCTACAAGAATGTAGAGAAAGGGAGAGAGCGGACATCCTTGCCTGATTCCTCTAGATAATCGAAAAAAGTCCGTGGGTCTTCCATTGACCAGAGGGGCCATCCAAGGAGAGCTTATACAAGCCTTAATCCAATTTACAAAATTTTCAGAGAAACAAAACTTTTCTCTGTGTTAAACCTTATGACCATAGATAATTCTCGCATGGCTCTTGGACTGCAGTTCCATCCAAAAATGTTGCTTTTCCCAGAGTTAACTTTTCCCCTGAAACTGGGAGGAAACGGTTGAGGTTTTGTTTGAACCGTTTAGCTAAAATGACCGAAGCTCCTCCTAGGAGGATGGTATCATCAGCAAATTGAGCATGATTAATTGGGTCCACTCCTCTGCTTATCACCAGGCCTAGTATAGTACCTTCCAGCTTTAACATGTTAAATCTTCTACTTAATGAATCCGCTACAAGAATGTAGAGAAAGGGAAAGAGCGGACATCCTTGCCTAATTCCTCTAGATAATCGAAAAAAGTCCGTGGGTCTTCCATTGACTAGAGGGGCCATCCAAGGAGAGCTTATACAAGCCTTAATCCAATTTACAAAATTTTCAAAGAAACAGAACTTTTCCAAGATGAGAAAAATGAAATTATTCCTAATCCTATCGAAGGCATTTTCCAAGTCTAGTTTAATTGCCATACCTACATCTATCCTTCTTTGGCTTGAATGGATTGCCTCCTGAACCATCAAAATGTTGTCAACTATTTGTCTCCCCGCAATGAATCCCCCCTGATTGGCAGAAATTAGCTTTGGAATATAGTTCTTCAGCCTATCGGAAATAACTTTCGTTATGATTTTGTCGGAGGAGTTGCACAGCGAAATAGGTCTGTAGCGTTTGATGCTTGAAGGATTCTTCTCCTTAAGAATCAACGAAATGAAAGAAGAATTTGTAGCACATCCTATGTTTCCCTTGTCCTTAGTCCAGTTAATCATTTTGACCAAATCTTTTTTAATTATACTCCAGCACCTTCTGTAAAAATTCATGGTAAAACCATCGGGTCCTGGGGCTTTGTGTGGATGAAGCGCACAGACTGCCTTATGAATTTCGTCTTCTGAAATGTATTTAGTCAAGAGATCATTATCTTCCCCTATGATCAAGGATAGAATCTCCTCACTTAGAATAGTCATGGATGCTTGATCATTTCCCACTCTTCTCTGTATAAACTTTCGAAGAAAGCTTTTATTTCTTCTTTTATTCCCGCTTGCCCTGTGACTTTCTCCCCATTTTCTTTTTCAAGTTCTAGAATGGTGTTCTTTCGCCTCCTCTCCATACATTGATTGTGGAAGATTTTAGTGTTCTTATCTCCACTTTCTAGCCACAAACTCCTTGAGCACAATAGCCATTCTTCCTCTTCTTTTCTTTCTAAGACTTGAATTTCCTTTTCCAATTCTCTCTTTTCTCATAAGTTCTTTTGTTACTTGCTCTTCCTCAATCCTTTGTTGCAGATCCCCTAAGTCCTTCATCTTCATTAATTTACTCATGCTCAGATTTTGATAGTGTTCCTTTGCCCACTTCTTAACTTCAGTTTTAACATTTCTTAGATTTGACTCCCAAATAAATCCTAGAGAGCCTGGAACATATATGGTTCAGGCTCATTTGATGATTTCCAACGCCCCATCTGTTTTTAGCCATAACAGATTATAACGAAACGGTATGGGACCCAAATTCTCAATCTCCGATAAGAAAAGGAATATGGGTCTGTGGTCAAAAACAGCCTATAACAAAATGCTTGAAACTGGAAGGAGAGGTTTACTCAGAAGAGAAGAACTTACCAAAAACCTGTCTAGTCTGGCAACTATATGGGCAGGGCCGGCTCTTTTGTTGTTCCAAATAAATTTGCCTTTCTTGGGCTTTATGTCAGTCAAATTCTAGGAAGCGATGAGATCCTCCATTCTTTTACCAAAGGGGTCGCACACTTTGGAGCCCCCTCGTCTTTCTTTCGCAGAGATCGTGGAGTTAAAATTCCCCGCTATGATGCAATCATTCTCTCTTTTCCCCTCCCTTTGTGTTTCCAAGGAGTCCCAAAACTCTGCTTTCTTGCCATATAACGTTGGGCCATACATGTTCCCCACCCAAATTTTCTCCTTATTATCCAAATCCTCAAGTTCTACAAATAACCAACTTTGGTTCTCTTTGTGAGAAATACATTTGAAAATAGACTTGTCCCACCAAGTTATTAATCCTCCCGATGCTCCTTCTACACTTACAGCTATTCCTTCTCCTTTTGGAGAGATTTTGCTTAAAATACTTCTACATTCTAACTCATTCATTTTAGTCTCTTGGATCAAAATATTTGCAGCAGATTCTAAGTTTTTTATTCTTTTAACTATTTCCATCTTTTGTTTTCCACCTAGTCCTCTGCAATTCCAGGAGACTATTTTCCAATGTTCCCCCAAGGTTCCTGGACGGCGGGACGCAGGTTCGGGGAGACGAACATTCGGGACGTGTGGAGACCACCCCCAAATTTTAGAGAAATTCAGCGGGAACGGCGGGACGCGATAGTCATAAAAATTTTAAAAATATGAAAAATATAAATCCCAACAATAACAAACATTCATCATTCTAGAATCTGCAATCATGCAATGTAAATGCAAAATTCAAAGTTCAAACACATTATAGGATTCATCAAGATTATCATTATATTAATAATAATTTATAAATATATTATATATCAATATGAATCTATGATTAACATGCACATCATATTTGATAATCTTCATATTTGACTTTTAAGTGATTGAAAAAATGAATCAATGATACTAGATAGCACGATACTGTATTTGTTTCACGGCCATTGATAGTTTAGAATTATATAATATACTTTAGGTTAGACATTGTAAATTAGATTTAGTTTTTAATATTTTTGTTTATCTTTTAAATTTAAAATTTTATTATTATTTAGTTTTTAATATTTTTTCATGTTTTAAATTTAAAATCTTAACGTACAAGTTTATAACTTTATAAATAAGAAAAAAAAATGGTTTAAATGGTTTTATTAAATGGTTTTAATTTTTTTTTAATGATTTATTTAATTTTTTTAAATTAAGAAGAAAAAAAATTTCGGAGTTTCGGGGCGGGACGCCCACAAGTCTCGGCGAAGTTTCGGAGTTTCGGGGCGGGACGCCCACAAGTCTCGGCGAAGTTTCGGAGTTTCGGCTGGGACGCCACGAAGTCCCCCGAAGTTTCGCCAAGTTTTGCCGCCCACCAAAACGTTTCGGTCCGCGTCTCACCAAGTTTCGCCAAAAGGGAGACGTCCCGAAACGTTTTGGATGGAGTTTCGGAGTCCCCGAGACACGAGAAACGCCGAAACGCATCCCCGACCCTCCGGGACGCATCCCCGTGTAACACTGCTATTTTCATTATTTCCTATTACTTGTTGGCCCACCCTTCTCCTTCTTCTGTTTAGAGGGTTCTTAATGTTGCCTAAAGGCTCTAATGTGTGGATCCAAACTGGTTTGTTTTCCTGCTGCCTTTTCCCTCGCTGCTTCCTGGTCCCTTATTGTTTTGTTCGGCTTCCTTCCTTTTTTGACTTGCGGTTCTGCCTCTTCTTCCTTACTTTTGGAAGTTTCTTCCCATTGCGCTTTTGATCTTGACCTTGTTACTGATTTTCCTGAGCTCTGCGAGGCCTCTGATCTTATTTCTATACAAGGTTGGGAGTGTAGTTCTTGGCTTGGGTTAAACTCTTTTTCTTTTTCCTGGACTTTAGATATTTTCTCATTTCTTTGCTTACCTTATTTTTCCTTATCTTTTCCTTCCTCGACCTCATTTATTTCCCCCTCTTCTTCATCTTGTTCCGTCGAGGGGGAAATACATGAAAACAAATTTCAGGGGTTTTCCTTTTAACTGGGGTCTTTTGCTGATTTGCGCTGGTGTGATTGTTTTTCTTCTTGATGTCTTCATTCCATTCCTTATATTTTGTTCCTTCCTCCTTTGCTTGTTTTCTTTTTTGGCATTGTCGTGCAAAGTGTCCATATTCATGGCAGACTTTGCACTTGAATGGGATTTGCTCGTAGTCAACTGTTTGCAGATGATTCCACCCATCCATTTAGAGGTTGATCGCTTCTAGTAGACCTTTCTCCAGGTCTACCTCCACACAAATCCTTGCACAGGAAAACATCGAAGGTTTTGGTTCAGATTTATCGATATATTTTCCCAATGAATTCCCTATAGCCTACAGATCCTCATCATTCCATCAATGCAGTGGAAGGTGGGGGAGCTTCACCCATACTGGGACTACCCCGGGGATGTCATTTTGAGGTTGAATGACAAATCCCATTTATTGAGATGCATACCTCTTGGGCCTATGAAATACGGGCCATTTCTAAAGATTAAATCCGTCCTCCTTTTTCTCAAAGAGAAAAACAAAAAATCCTCTAGCACAAAAATTTTGAACTACTTCTCCTTGGATCAACGGTTTCCAATATTTATTCAGCCATATTTCTATTGCTCGAGGGGAGGGCCATAATCCCGTAAAAAGACCGACTAAAACTCTCTCTTACAAAGCCACCGTCTTGTATTTGGAACTTGGAAGCGACCGATGAGATTTTGATTGTGGGTACCGCAAACCGCTTCACAAACTTCGAATCCAAATTTGAATTCTTACTCGAGCTTGGTGTTGATACTAAGATTTTTTTGAAGCTCGTTTCCAAATTTTCATGGCTCACTCCCAGGTCCGGATCTGGCGGAGGAGGCGGATCCATAACAAAAAACCCCACGCAAACAAACCCTAGCTTAAGCTGAGCAGAAAACGTTCATAGCAAAAATCCAAGTTTTGTCTATGATGAAATTCATGCAAAAAGTTACACCTATTTTAAATTGTGCCTCATAACCTATTTTAAAAGACTGTTGCTTCCTTACTGTATGCCCACGTGGGAATTTTGATAGGGTTTATGCTCTGCCACAGCCTTCATAACTTTTAGGGCTTTTTAGCCAAACTTTAATAGTTTGTGGAAGCTGCCACTTGCCCGGCATTTTTTTTTTCACAAAATGTCCAATATATTGATGACTTTTAATAACTTTTAATAGTTCAAAGGAGTGTTTAATACATAAACTTTAAAGGAAAAACTGCCTGTAAAAGTGATATATTGAAAAATATAATAAACAAAAAACTGAGAACATATCACCAATTAAATAAATAAATAAATAAAGCCTACCGGTGCAGCATTGAACGAATGCCGAATTGCAGCACCCTTAGACACTCTACCAAGCCCAGATCCCGGAGGCGATCCGGCCTCTCCAGCAGTCGTTTGTGCGGGTGCTGACGTGGACGCTGACTCACCCGGCAATCTGATATGTCTCAAGCGTTTAACGGCCTTGTGGAGACGCTCCAAGCGAACATTATGGCCGTCAAACAAGAGAACGGCGTCGACGTCCTTGTAATCTTCGCTGCTGCCCTCGAACGAAACCCTGGACTTGCCGGGCTGGTTGTTATTGAACTCCACGGTGACCTTGTTTTCTTTGCTCTTGTGAAGGGACCCTGGCCGGTTTGTGTCAATGGACGCCGGCTTGAATTCATCTGGAATGTCGATTAAAGTGAAGGGAAGTCCATTGAAATCGTGAGGAAATTTAAATGTTATGAAAATCGAGTAAATTCAATGGAGGTTAGGGTTGAACTCACATCTAAGAGAGCAGAATTTGGTGGAAGATTGGTCGCCGAGAGTCGAACCCAAGGTGAACGGGTACCATCTGTCTGGTTCGGGCCCTGTGTTTGGCTCCTTGATGTTTGACATCATCTTGTGTACTCTAAGTATCGCTGTGCTCAGACTCGCAATTTGACGATCGATCTCCTCGCCGTGATGAGGGTTTCAGGTTTTCACGGACTGCGATGCGATCTTTCCGTGAGGTTTACACAAGAATAAATGACATATTCAAGAGAAAACAAAAGAAGGGTAAAGAAAATATTCAAGATAGAAAATAACTATCAATAACTATGGTAAATATGTTTATAAATGGCAAAATATTTGTTTTCAAACCTTTAATTTCTTATTCTATCGAACGAAAAGTACAAATTACATAGTTGATCGAGTTATGGAAAAAAAAACTCATAACTAATCAATAGTTCCGAGTACTTAAAGAGCCATTCCAAAAAGACAAACTATGGCGAAAAGCGCATGGCGCACAAACACATTCAGGCTCCAAAGAGGGCTCTGCAACTACGAGGGTCTCTCTCTAATGGTAGGTCGGCGGCTCGTCAATGATCGGGGTTTTCTTCCATGTATTGACCGCTCATAATCTTGGTGTAATGGGCTCTTTGGTTAGTCATGGCCTTCACCTCCCCTCAAGGTTATGAACTTTTTTTGTTTTTGTGGTTTTTTTTGGTTTTTTTTATTTCATTGTATGAAGTTCGTCCTCCTGGAGGGCTTAGTACCAACCATGTGTCAAAAAGTGGGAATTTAGATTTCTTTTGTTGCCTAGGGTTTCTTGTTTTTGTTTTTTGGCCTTGCGGTGCCCGGGTTTTCTGACTCATAACTTATGTGGCTCTAGGGGTTGCCGAGGTTTATTGTTTTTCTAAAGTTGACTTTTTAGTGGTTTCCTTTCGAAGCTTCGGACCCAGGTACCACTTCCCCTCCTTCTGCATTGGTTGTTGGAGCCCGACTCACGACTGCAGTTTTGACTTGCTTTTGGCGTATTTTTCTGGGTCAGTATTTTCTCGATCTTTCTTTTGGATAAGGGTGGTTGCCATAACGCTTTTTTTTCTGTCGGGGTGTCTTTCTACCCTTTGCTCGAGGGGTTTTACTGTCCTTTTTCTGGTATTTTGGTTTTGGATAGTGGTCCGGTGGTGGATCTCGCTCCGTGTTTTTAGCTCTCTGTGTCCGGACTCTCGGGGTCTCTACTCTGTCGGATGCTGACTGTCACAGACTTTGATCAGTGTTTTTCTTTTGTTTGGTCGGTCTCTCTCTTTTCCTACTCGCGGTTTTAATAAACCCTGGTTTGGGTGGTGCGTGTTCTTTCCTTTGTGTTAGGGGTTGTGGTGCCTGTATTAGAGACTTACCTAGGGCGGTTTCTGAGCTCGAAGGGCGGTTTACCCTTGGTCATGTGGTTGACTTGTTTCGGTTATCATGGTCCTCGACCAGCCCATGTCTTCAAGACATGGGTTTGCTCAGATGCAAAGGCAAGGGTATTGTCGAGCGCGCTAGAAATCAAAGGCTTTAGAAGCAAATGATTCGAAGAGAAGTTATGTACTGGGCAAGAATATTTTTTATGGAAAAGTGGAGGCCCTTGCAGCCGCGCTCTAGTGGGGCATCTGGAGTACTGCAGCTTGAACAACGTTGAATGGGCAACCCAACATTGGAAACCTATGTTGGATTACGTCCCGACCATTAGCCTCTTGGCTAACAGTTGCCCGGTTTTTGTCTTCTTGGATAATAAGGACACTACTAGAATTCTTGAGTCCCTTTGGACCATTAGCAAAGGTTCGTTGGTGCTTAATTGATGGCACATGGGATTTGATTCACTTCGGGAACGTGTACGTAAGCGTCACCTCTAGGTTTTACTTCCAGCCTTACCCTTGTCGTTATGGAACAGAGATCTGCGTATGGCCATTGCTAATACATTGGGTCGTTTCGTGACCATTGAAGAAAACTTTCCGCATATTTTTTATAAAAGAATGGCCTGGGTCTTGGTTGAGCTTGACATTTCGTGCGGTCTTATGGTTGTGTTGCAGCTGCAACAATTTTCCCAAAATTCAAAAAAAAATCGGGACCCCCCTTTAACTCATTTTGGCTCAGCTTTTGAGTTTGATTGATGTTCTGCGGAAAGACTATTGTTGTGCCAGCAACGTTGTACTTTTGTTTTAGTTTTACCTTGCCATCGGAAGCGTTTGGATGTTCAAGTCGGAAATCTAGTCATCTGCGCGCCCGCCGTTGCGGAGATGTAACAATAAACCGGGTCCGATTCAAGTTTTATTGTCTCCATCGGCGTTTTGTTGGAATCCTGTCAGAACGTATTGTCTCTACGTTGTCCGCAGTTGCGGATGGCACTCTACGAAGTTCCCCGATGATTGCATTAACCTTTTCGCCTCCGCCATTTGCTTCACTAACCCTTGAGTTTTCAGCATCCGTCGTTGCGGCTTTGAATATCGTTGTCTTTCCGACATGGTTTGATTTTGTTTTCCGCGGAACTGATATTTCTTGGTTAAAGTCATGTTGGTTTTTTCTCTGATTTATGTCGATCCGTGGAACTTGATTTCTTTTGTGTTTTCGTCGTTGCGGCTCTCTAGCCTTTTATCGCTCCGATGCTTTAATTCGCGAGCTCCAATGCGAGTCTCGTTTTGTTTCTCTGTCATCGCCTCGGCGGTTCTCCCAACTGTTTCATCGTCCGACGTTACGGAGGAAATGTTGATATGGCCGCCGATCCCTTGCCTTTTACCGCCCAATAGCATTTTCCCGTCGATTATAGTTGACCCGAGATGTATATATATTGGAATAGCGTGGTCTATTATTTTATTTTTTTGGACTGTTTTTGCGCTGTCATTTTCGTTCGAGCAAACCAGGATTCTCGCTGTCGGTACCCTCGCTCCGTCGTGGAAGCTCAACGGTTTTCCTCCTGCCAAGTCATGCAACAGTGTCAGGTAGGCCCTTATATTCATTTTCCCTTTTCAATCGATTGGACGAGCTAATTTATTGTCTCCGCGGTTAGGGTTTTACTTAGGTTCCCGTCTTAACATGTATATATATTCCTAAGTAAATGGTGTGACTGTTAGTGGGGGGAGGGGGGGCGGAGGGGGTTGTGGTCTACTTAATGTTTCTTCCGCGGCCGTTATGGTCTTACAGCCTACGCTCGATGGTTGGGGAAACCGGTGCAGACGGCCGTTACGCTGTTTGCCCCATGTTTGTGTCTGGCGGTCTAGGGAAGGCTTTCATGGCTTTCCTGGGGGAATACCAGGTTTGTTTCCGTTGGTCCAGTCACCTGCATTCCGCAAACAATGACCTCAGTGTTGTTTTCAGTTCATTGTTTAGAGCAACCTTGTTCACGGTCGAATTCGAACCCGAACCGGTCTGGGGTAGTATCGCATTACCCGGTCTAAGATGGACCGCAAGATGAGCCTGTACAGTGTTCTAGGGTGCTGTCACTGGTAGCGTCCCCTTGAGCTTTTTTTATTTAATGCCTCAGGTATCCACGTAACGCTTAGGTCATGGCGCCGAGAGAGGGCCCGGGACGGTTTTCATTTGTGACAAGGGCCTTGTTTTTCCACATCCGAGCTTTGTTAGACTAAGCTGGTTTTAGTTTTTTCGGGCAAGAGCAGTTGTTTGAACATATTTGCTTATTTTTATTAACTGCAGTCATGTTTAACACAGACGAGGTAAAAATCTTACATTGTTATCTCAATCTTTAAAAGTTGTCCGGAAATGACCTAACAATTACAATTTTATATGTGACAGGAAAATTCCTCGGAACTTAAGATGTCTAAGCATCAAAAGAAGAAGGCCCTCGCAGTGGAAGAAGAACCCGACGTCGAAGTCATCACCAGGGTCGAATATATTTACGAAGACACCAAATGCATAATTGGTGTAGAGCCCGAATATCAGTGGGGAGATATCTACAGATTGATTACGCGCCGAGAGGTGCCTGACATATGCTTTGAGGAAGAAAACATCTACGCCAACATAGAGAGGTCTTCATTGATGAAGATTGCTACGAGACCTGAACTCTTTCCATGCTCTGAGGTGATTGGGTGGATTCTGTCCAGGGCAAATGTGACCACCATGATTCTGGAGAATGTTGATAAACAGGGTTATGCTGCTTATAGCCCTGGATATGTAGCCCTAGCTTACCACTTGCCCGAAGCCCAAATATATCTGACTGAAGATTGGCTGAAAAGCATCCGGATGGACCTCATCGAGACACTCAAGAGGATGCTCATGCCTGGAAAAAACTTTAGAACCAGGCCGACTGGAGAATATGACACCGCAAGCCTAAGAACCCCTTACAGGTTCATTGCCTTGATGCTCAATAGGATTTTTGGGAGAGCCCACGGCAAAAGCTTCAAATTGGAGTGGGTGCCGATAATTTTTTATGTTGCAACACAGGGTACCGTTTTCAATTGGGCCAACATTGTGTCCAACAGCCTCTCGGCCTGCATGGCATCAGCACTAGGGGGTGTCCCAAAAGAAATCAGAGTTCTACATGAGCTCCATACTGATTGATTGCATACTATGCAATCAACCCTTCCCCAACCTGAGATGCATCTGGGACCGGGAAAGATCACCAATTTACTCAGCATACAAGCCACTGTGGGCCCACAAATACCACAGTCACTACAGGGAGGTGTGTGAACATTTCATTACGCCATTGTATACCCTGATTTTCTTAAAAGAATGCGACTGCATGTTGGAGGAGGCATTGCAGGTGATTGAAGAGTATGTTGATTATTACTTGACTGAGGATGGGCTGTATTTTCGAATGTTTGGAGGCCCTAGAGCACCCTCGCTACTGCCTAAGTATGCCACAGACTATATAATTCACAAAGAGGCAGTTAGACAAGTCTTCCTAAATGGCATAGGAAGTTTTTTATTTGAACATAAGAAGGCAGCATATCCTCCTTTGCCTTTCAGATTGGGGAGTTACAAATTTACTAGAGTAAAGAAGGCCGATGAGTTCGTGGAGAAGTTGGAGAAGTTCCATTTTGGGGAAATGCCTTTCCACAGGAATGACTCCCATAACAAGGTTGCAGAGCACTGCAAAGAGGCTAATGTCCATTTTGAATACACTAGCCACTGGGATAGAGAGGAGTCCATTTTCCGCAGTGCACTGAACATGACGGCCTTAAGGAAAAGGTTTAAAAAGAAAATCACCACCAAAGGTGGAAAGGGATAGGACGAGCAGGAAAAGGTCGAGGAGGAAGAAGCCAGTAAAAGAAATGAAGAAGCTCAAAGGTTATCCCAAGAAGCCGAAGGATGGCTAAAAGGAGAGGAGGAAGAGAAAATAAGAGCTGCACAAGAGGCAGCCAGAAAGACAGGAGAAGCTTCCAAAAGCGAAGAAGAAGAAAGAAAAAGGAAGTTAGATGAGGAGCTGAGGAAGCAGGAGGCAGAGAAGATAAAGCTAACACAAATAGTGACAGAACAATCAGCTTCTGACGCAACAGACAGTCAGGCCCATGACTTGGAAAACCCCGGCATTCAAGATCTTGAAGTACCCGTTGCCAGCACATCAGGACAGTCTATGGGCCCCACCCTTAGGCTAATCCCCTTTGAACAGAAGAAAGGGGAAGAGGTGCCAGATTTTAATACTATCTTTTATGATAAAGAAAAGAAAAATATAGTAAAGATAACTAAGAGGAAGGTTGAAACCGGGGGGCTGTCTGGGAAGATGATAAATGATACAACCATTGTATACGGGACAGACAGAGACCCCAGGTTTACTATCAGAGTAGGGGCTGCGTTGATCCACGCTTCAGAGGACAATGTAGATAAAATAATGACGAATCTGGAGCAGTCAAAGAAGTCTTCTTCTCAACTCAAAGATACCCTGAGAAAGGAAAGAGAAGAAAACAATAGGTTAAAGAAAAAATTTGAAGACATACAAAAAGAAATCAAGTCTTCAAAGGCTGAACTTCAGGTCCTCTAGATAGAGAAAAGATCTATGGAGACCGCCCAAGAGTGTCTCGAGAAAGTACAGCAAGAATATCAAGAATTGAGGGCGGAGAAGGAGCAGCTGCTAGATAAGATAAAGGATCTGGAGTTGCAAAAGACTACCTTGGAAGCAAATGAGAGGCAATCTCAAGGGCAAGAGGAAAATCTTAAAGAACAAATTACCTCGCTGACAGCAACTTTAGAAGAAGCCAGGGAACAACAGGTTAGTTTGCAACCTTTCAAGGAGCATTTCCTGACACAGAGAAGTAGAATGTACCAGCTACAGTTGGTCATTGAGGAAGAGCGGTGTAAGGTATTGTAGGTGGATAATCGGCTAGAAGAGATTCTACAGACCTCCTCTTATTTTATTGACAGATCCCAGGACATCCTGGAAGTCCTGACAGGAAGGTTGGCAAGGTTACAGGCTAATGAAGAAACTCCTGCAGGGTTACCCTCAAAAGATCAACAGGCTCTCAGGCAGGACTACAATTTGTTGGAATTTGCCATCAACACAGCCGAAGAGTTTAAGAAGGCTGTTAAAAAGACAAGAGGAGCATGCGCATAATTCTTTAGGAGGCTGCTGATTACCTATAATCGATGCCAGATAGAGGCTGAGCAAAGAATGTATGCTTTTCCAAAAAACAGCCTGTTTTTGGAAATTTTACGAAGGAGGTATCATGAAGATGAGAAAAGAATACAACACATTAAGGCTCTAGATGAACAGATCCTAAGGAATGGGGTAGATCATTCCGTGATTAGTACGCAGGTGTTAGAAGATCAGCTTCGCCTGAGTGCAGCCAGAAAGAAGCCATCAAAAACCAGGCTGCAAAATTCAAAATAAATATTTGATTCTTGGAACCTTCTGAGTTTGAAAGTATTGCTTCAGAGGCCTCAGCTTGGAAGAAATTTTTGAATAGCCAAGTGGGGCCCTCCTCATGAACATTAGTCCACCTTTATAATATCTTATAAATTTTGTAAACGCTTAGTGAAAGGGAATGTTTTGGGAGGCAAAGAGTTGGGGAAGCCCAAGAATCATCCGTGGGCAGCCCAACAGTCTTGTTCTTTTGTATAAATATAGATTATTTAGAAGAGAAAATGACTTTTTCCCAGTTCGATTAGTAAAGAGATATTGTAAGAAGAAGTACTTCCTTTTGTAATAAAGAATTAAAGTTTTCCTGTTGGAGAAAGTATGGTGGAATGTTCAAATGTTATGCTATGGATTTGTTGAAGAGGAACTATTTCGTTTTCAGCTTTTGTCCACTAACTGTGAGATCGTTCTGACTTTCAGGGCCTATGTTCTTATTTAAATGATTTATGGTTTATTTTATGAAAATGCCACCATGAGTAATGAATGTTGTTCTTAAGCGATTAGCTATCTAGTTGTTTAAATATCTTTAATTGTTCATGTGTTTTTTGGAAGAAATATCAATTATCTGTGATTTCTCTTTATAATGCATGCACAAGATACATTACTCATTAATAAGTTACTATCTTGCTCCCTGGGGATAGGTAGGTAGTTAGATTTATTTTCTTGCTGTGTGTGTGATTTAGATGCTCGAGAGTTTAAGACGAGAGGTAAGAACCTGTGCATCACATTGTGAATACTCGTTGCATTCTTTATCACTCTCCATGTTAAGTAGGCACTTGCATATCATCCTTTAAGTCAAAATACAAAAATATATACGGTGGATCGAGTTGCAACCGGTAAAACCTTTTATTTTTGTTACTTGACCTACGGTAGCCGGACCGCAAACCGGACGAATTCCCTACACCAAACAGTGACGGGCTAGTTGGGAACGTTGACTGGGGAGAATCCCTTGCTGTTGTTGCCTGCGATTTTCCAGGCCTCAACAGGTTGAAATTGATATCATTTGCAATGAGTGGATTATTACTCAAAAACTGGATTACTTAAATGTCCCTTTCCATTGTAATTTCAGTCATGAAACGAGTCACCTCCGTAGATCATGTCCCTCTCTCCTGCATGACCGTACTTGGAGAAGGTCGCCTTATCCAACGATTTCGACTCCTGAGTCTGTCTCAGCTTTCGACGAACAGACTGCGCCGACACTTGTCGATGAAGGTATGTACACATCTGTCTCCCCTACTGATTATGAGGATATTACAAAGGGTGAACTCCTCTATATAGAAGATGTGGAAACTTTAGCGGGTTTAAGCATGTCGAATTCCTTGTTGGGACCGGTTTCTGATAATGATATTGGTAGTTCAGCTGCACCTCTGTGTGACCTGGTGGCTCCAATGACTGTGGATAATGTTGTTGTCTCTTGTTTTCCCGAACTGAACTTTTTAAACCCCTCCCGACCTAACCGTTCTTCACCG
>LPNX010284307.1:3119-70319 GCA_001517045.1 Pseudotsuga menziesii | reverse complement strand
CCCCGGGGGGGGCCCCCCCCCCCCCCCCCCTCTTTGGTGCACACTTCCCCAGTCTCTGCAGCTCTCGACCCTAAAATCCCTATAACTTCACCTTCCTTTGCGGATCCTTCTCTCTTGAGCTCTCTCCCCATTTTTACAGATAAAACACCCCTTTCCCCTCTACTCTTCCTCTTGATTCTATTAGATTTGAAAATGTTACTATTCGCAAATCTAGGAGACCCAAAGCTTCCAACCTTATCGAGGTCAAGGGAAGCTCATATTTGTTCGTGCCTCTCTCTGTCCGAATTAAAGATGTTGCCAAAGCATACACTCCTTCCCCTTGTCCCTCTTCTTCCCAGGTGCTTAGAGCAACGTCACCCTCGATCTTGAGTTCCTCATGAAAATTATTTCCATGAATATTTGTGGGTTTGGAGGGTTGACCAAGCAAAAATCCCTCAAATTGATGCTCTTGGAAATCAATCTGGATATGGTCCCTTTCCAGAAAACAATGTGTAGCTACCAACAAGCTCTTCTCTCCTTTGCTAAACTAAAACTTGGTTGGGAGTTTTGTTCTATTGGTGTTGATGGCCTCTCAGGGGGTTTATTGACGGGCTGGAACCCTTTAGTTGCTCAATGTAAAGTTTTTTCCTCTTGTGCGGGGATTATTGTAAAGGTCGGTTTCAGGGGTCTTAACTGAGTTTTTTCGGTGTTCAACTGCTATGGACCTTATCTTAACAGGGAACCTTTCTGGAATAATGTTATCTCGAAGGGGATTCTTGATCTTCCAAACCTTCTTGTGGCTGGTGACCTCAACTTTACCCTCGCTGATTATGAGATCTGGGGCTCCCGATCTCATATTGACCCTTTAACTTCTTATTTCTCCCAATTGTTGATCAATACTAAGCTAGTGGATCTTGTACCTTCTTGTCCGGGTCTGACTTAGCGTAATGGTCGCTCTGGGGAGGTTGGCATTCGTAAAAGATTGGACTGCTTTTTAGTTTCTGAATTGTTGTTGCCCATCTTGCATAAATACAGATCATGGTCTAATCCTATGGAAATCTCTAATCACTATCATATCTGTTTGGAATGGGATGACTGTAACCCTAAGCTCTCCTATCCTTTCAAGTTTAATAGAGCTTGGTTAATGGATGAAAACTCTCCTCTGATTGTTGAAAATTCTTGGCTGGATGAGGTTCCTTTATCTATGGATGACTCTATGTTAAGTTCGATGACTCTATGTTAAGTTTGGTGTTTAAGCTCAAAAGAATTAAAAGGGTCGTGAAAGGGTGGGAAAAGGAGCAGCTGCGGAAAAGAAATGTGGATATGGTGGTTATTGAGACTGAGATCAGGGGCCCTTTTTATTTTTGTCCTACGAGAAATCTTTCTATGGATGATTCTATTCTACTAGCTTCTCTTAGATGTAAGAAATAAAAGCTTCTAGCTCATGAGGTTTTAACATGGAAACTGAAAAGCAGAATCAACTGGATTGACCATGGAGATGCCAATACCAAATTTTTCATTCTGCAGCTTCAGCAAGGAAGAATATCAATTCTAGTTGGGCCTTAAAAAATGAGGAAGGTGATATGGTAAATGATGACTCCCAACTCAAAGTTCTGGGTGAGCGGTTTTTTTCTACCCTCTTGAAAGATGATGGTTCTTCCTGTATTTCGAATCAACTTAAGGTGATCAAGTTGTTCCCTTCTTTCCTGTCAGATGAGGAGGCTGATTCTTTTTTCTCAAAGATGACCTTGGCAGAGGTTTGTATCGGCGTTGAAGGGCTTTAAAAAGGACAAAAGTCCCGGTCCTTATGGTTAGCCTGTAGAATTATATCTAAGGTTTTTCGAGTTGGTGGGAGTTGACTTGTTGATGGTGGTGGAACAGTCGAGGTTGGAAGGGAGGGTTCATACCTCTCTCAACTCTACTTTTCTAACCCTTATTCCCAAGTGTGAAAAGCCTCAATCCTTCCCCAACTTTCGTCCTATTTCATTATGCAATCTTGTTTATAAACTTATATAAAAAATCATAGCGAACCATCTCAAGCCCATTATGGACAAGGCTATCTTGAGGGAGCAATATGGTTTCCTAAAGAACAGACAAATTTTGGAATCTATGGGGACTACTCAGGAAGTCTTACATTCCTTAAAATCAAAAAATTGAAGGCTTTAGTTCTGAAACTGGACCTTGTCAAAGCCTTCGCTAGGGTGAATTGGACTTATATGAGACTTGTTCTATTGCAAATTGGCATTCCTCTGGATGGGGTAAATTGGATCACGGGATGTATTGTCTCTCCAAAGATCTCAGTGCTGGTTAATGGCTCTCCCTCAGTCTTTTTCGAGGTTTCAAGGGGAATTTGCCAGGGGTGCCCCTTATCTCCCTTCCTCTTTATTTTGGCGATAGAAGAGCTCAGTTTACTCATCAAGGACTCGAAATGAGAGGCTCTATAAAAGGGGTTAACTTCTCCATGTCCCTGGCTCTAACTCACCAACTTTTTGTGGACAACGTGGTTTTGTTTGGCTTAGGCACCTTGGATGAATGAGTTGTGTATAAGGATTGTCTGGATCTATTTTGCTCAACTTCTGGTATGAATATAAGCCTGGAAAAGTCTTCCTTCCTTTATAATGATATTGAAGAGGATATATGTAGGAGTATTTCAGGGATTCTTCCATTTAAAATGGTCCATATTGATAGTGGATTTAAATATATTGGATACAGACTCAAGCCTCTAGGCTACGATATAAACAACTGGACATGACTCCTACAAAGTTTTGAAAAGAAAATCAGTCATTGGTCTCTCTGGTTTCTCTCTTTGGGGGGTAGGTTAATACTTATTCATTCTGTTTTATCTGGAATCCCGGTTTACTGGTTTGCTCTGGCGAAAATTCCCAAAACTATTATGAACAGAGACCCATTAAAGTTAGTGTAGCTGCGAGACCCATTCTCAGATAATGGTTTCCTAGTCAGTTGGCTAGGACAAAGCAAGACCCTAGAAGGTACCCTAGGGCCCCTAGTAGTCTCCTAGGGTTCTTGGTCTATGACAAAGTAGGTTGATGCCATGGCAAATCCCCTAGCATGTGACTAGGGCCCCTATGTGCCTCTAGGGTATACTAGTCTAGGACCAGGGACGCGATGTCCAAGTAGATCCTGCAGATAGAGGCAGAGACATATTTTGGTCTGGAACGAGGGATGCAATGTCCAAGAAAGTTCTGCAGGAAGTTGATCAATTTTCAGTGTGAAACTGAAACTTAGCTTAGTACTGAGAACCATTCTGCGATAGAATGGAGGAACTCGGTTAGGGTCCAGGGATTGATCAACTTGATTCAGTGTAAGACTGAAACTCAGCCTAAGGCTGAAAGCCATTCATTAAGAATGGATGTTAATGATGTCCCCTCTCCTAATCGATTATTTCTAGGTTGTTTTTCAAGGCACTGGCCACCCCTTGACGATGTCCCTAGTATCCAACCCATAGGAGCAGTGTTAAGGACAAAAGGATTGTGCCATCTATTTGGATCTTCCCCCTTATACAATGATGACAATATATATATATATATAAACTATGTTTCTTGAGAGAGAGAAAAGTCTTTGGTCTTGTTGAATGATTGTCCACCTTTACAGTTCACCTTGATCTTGTGGTTATTGAATCTTGGTCCTATTCTTACTGGTCCTAGCACTATCACTTGTGTGCACATTTGACTATGATGACTCATATTTTATGGAGTGTATTTACCTAATGATTTATTAAAGACTATTGGACTATGTATTGTTATGGTTACCTTATGTTTTGTTAAAAGACCTTTAACCACTTATGGTTTTGGATTATTCACTTTATATTGGACCTTTGGACTTTCACTTTATGACTTTATTACCAGCATAGATCCAAATCCTAGGCTCTATCAAGCGCCGAGAGGGATCAAATCTTTACTACTTTTTACATATCTTAGGCCAACAAAATATTTACTACTTTTTACATTAGTTACTTCAATATTACAAACGTTACAAACGTTACATCATGTGACAAGATCTCTCCCATAATATTCACTTTCACTGTTATTTTTTGCCGACATGTTACAAACGTTACATCATGTTACACAATCTCTCCCATAATATTCACTATCACTATTATTTTTTGCCGACATGTTACAAACGTTACTAACGTTACATCAAGTTAAAAAGATCCTTCCATAATATTCACTACCACTATAATTTTTTGGCGACATGTTACAAACATTACATCACGTTACAAGATCTCCCCCATACTGGGCTGCAGAGCGCCTCTCAGTGCAATAATTAATTGTTTTATAGTCTTATTAATAAAATCTTTATGTTTTTATAAATAAAATCTTTTTTTAACCATTTAGTCTTATCTTAAGACCTTTACTTTATGATTTCTGTTTTGAGTATTTTATAATACCATTATGGGTCAAACTTTTTATTTTATGATTTTAATTATTTAATATTTTTTTTGGTTTGAATTATTTAATATTATTGGTTCATGGTTTGGTCACTTTATGGTTATTGTGTTTACCTCCAAGTGAATCTTTTACACCACTTAATCGTATAAATAGATAAGGTTATTTTTATATGTGATATCGATTTTGGAAGCTTTCACGTGTTTTTATTTTTGCCAGAGTTTTATTTTCAGCGACGGTTGATTGTTTATTTCCTTCTTGGTTGCCTATGGCTTTCTCACGGCTGCCTCCATGATTTTTCCTGCCCTGTTTGCCGTCTCTGTCTACCGGTTGTTTGCGGTTTCTTCACGAGCTGTCTTTGTCTGCGGCTTTCTCACATAGGCATCATGACTGCCTCCAAGGGCCTTCTCTCTGGTTGTCTACAAAATATCTGCAATTTTTTTTCTCTGTGTGTTTATCCTTCACAAGCTGATCTGCGAGTTCTCGCTCTACAATTTTATACTTTACGGGCTCTATGTGTTTTCCCTCTGCGATTGCTGAGTCTCACCTCTGTGATTTACACCAGAAGTCTTACTTCTGCGATTGTTGAGTCTCACCTTTGCGATTTATTGTTGAGTCTCACCTCTGCGATTTACAGCTGAAGTCTTACTTCTGCGATTGTTGAGTCTCACCTCTGCAATTTACAGCTAAGTCTTACCTCTGAGATTGTTGAGTCTTACTTCTGCCATTGCTTCTGCGATTTACAGCTGAAGTCTTACTTCTGCCATTGCTTTTGCAATTTACAGTTGAAGTCTTACTTCTGCGATTGCTGAGTCTTGCCTCTGCAATTTGTTTATTTACCGGCTGAGTTTTATCTCTACAAATTTACCCAGCGTGATTTCTCACGGGTTGGATCTGTCTCTTACGAGTGGGTGTTTGAGTGTCTTTCTTTACACATGGTAACTTGTAGGTTTTGCTAAATTGATTGGAGGATCTGAGGCTTGTTTGCTACTACTCTCTATCAAGGTACATATATGGTTTAATCAGTTTGACTTGTCCTTTCAGTGACAAGATCAAACTCAGAACTATCTGAGTATAAGGCGGATCCAAAGAATGGTTATGATTCTTTATCTTCTGTAGTTTATTTGAGATTGAGTTTACTGCACATGATTATTTTTTTGTACATGACATTTGGAAAAACATCTCAATGATCAACTTTAACGTATTGACCAACAGAGCGTTAAGTTGAAAGAGATGAAATTTATGTTGTTAAATTTTAGTACAATTTAAATTTTACCTTAGTTTTTTATATGTTCATGTATTGAAGTTTATTACTGATATTAAAATTCATCTAACCTGCAAAACTCAACATGGTATCAGAGCTTAGGGTGTAGCTAAATCTATTTTGCAGCCAACAGAAACTACAACGATCCTAAGACAAGATCTATACTTTACAGAAGGTTACTTTTCAAGTTGACAAGTAAAGGTTAAGATGACTACTCCTTTAGTAAAATCATAAGATAGGCTTGAGGGAGCCTCCAAATTCAATGCATGGAAGGCTAGGGTTCTAAATATCCTAGAAGAAAGCAATATAGATGATTTGGTTACTAGAGTTTTTGAAGAGCCTACTACAGCCCAAGGAAGAGCAGCATTCAAGAAGAAGCAAGCCAAGGCAAAGCGAGTTATCTTTGACTCAATTAAAGATAACCTAATGGCTGTGTTAGCTCCGTTAAGGACTGCCAAAGAATGCTTTGATGCTCTAGCTAACCTCTATGAGAAGAAAGCTCCTACCTAGAGAAGAGTCTTGAAGAAACAACTCAGATCAGTTAGAATTGAAAAAGACGAGAAGGTTGCTACCTTCTTTTCTAGGATCGCTCTGATAAGAGACCAACTCTTGGCCATTGGAGATAAGGTAGAAGACGATCATCTCGCGTAGACAGTGTTCAATGGTCTCCCTACAACATGGGAGACATTCTTGGCTTCAGTAAATGGACGAGGGGATCAACCCAACTTTGAAAGGTTGTGGCATGATTGTTTAAATGAAGAAAGCAGGATCCAAAGCAAATCCATGCCCCCGCCAGAAAATAATCAAGCTCTATTTGTCAAAACCAAGAAAGGAAAGAATCCCTCACCACATAAGAACAATAGTAAGGAAACTCGAGGTAAGCATTCCTTTAAATCAAGAGTTAAGTGTTATAATTGTGGTAAGCTTGGCCATTATGCATGGGAGTGTAGAAAACCATCTAACAAAATTGGCATAGAAAGAAACACCATGTTTCAATTGCTACAGAAGAAGAGCAACCTCAACAAAAGAGGTCTAAGGTTGAGACCAAGAATCTAGGTCAAGGAAAATAATATTACTTGGCCTCAACACTTTCAAGTCCCACCTTCAACTTTTTAGATTCTTGGTGGATAGACAGTGGAGCCTCTAAGCATATGACTGGATTTAAGGAGACCTTGGCATCTATTAAGACCAAGCAGTTTCACAAAAAAGTGGAACTTGGAGATGGAAGCACCTTTGACATTAAAGGGGTTGGTTCAACCAACATACAGCTTGATTCAGGTACGTTGATTAATGTTGAGGAAATTTTATATGTTCCTAGTCTAAAGAAGAATGTTATTTCAGTGACAGTTTTAGAAGACAAGGGGTACTCTGTAACTTTCTCGGACGGAAAAGTTTTGATATGGTCTAAAGGTAGAAGTATAAACTCAACCATTGTGATTGGATTTCGTGAAGGTGACCCCTATAAGGTCCCAAGACATGCTGTTAAAACTCTATACCCCAGTCAAGATTTAAAGATCAAGAGGGAGACATTTATGCTCTCTAGTCCCCAATCAAGTGGGGTTGCAGAAGATGAAAGAGTGATCTTCCATCAGTCCTCAAATGACTCAGAGATGGAATCTTATAAGACTTCTAGCTTAGAGAAGCATAGGGAGAAGGCCAAGAAGCCTACATTTGATCTCATTGAGAAGCCTATTGAAAAGCTTCAAGTTTGCTCCAGTGAGAGCCATGTCACTAATTTAGTTTACTCCCAGTATGAGGAGACAATCCAACAACAGATTTGGAAAAATGATATGTTGAAATTAATTCTTAGCCATCAAGGGAAGTTAACTATAAATTCTAAGAGGATCTACGAGATCATGCTTCGTGCTAAGATGGAGAGTTGTTTGAAGTTCCCAAGAAACGTTGTATTTGATAATAGGATGAAAGACACCGAGAACAGTTATCACCATGTAAGGGTGAAGTATGTTATCGATATGTTGAGAATGTCCCTCTTGCTGAGAGGGAGTGTTAAAGTTAGTGCAGCTACGAGACCCATTCTTAGAGAATGGTTTCCTAGTCAGTTGGCTAGGACAGAGTAAGACCCTAGAAGGTACCCTAGGGCCCTAGTAGTCTCCTGGGGTTCTTGGTCTAGGACCAAGTAGGTTGATGCCATGGAAAATCCCCTAGCATGTGACTAGGGCCCCTATGTGCCTCTAGGGTATACTAGTCTAGGACCAGGGATGCGATGCCCAAGCAGATCCTGCAGATAGAGGCAGAGACATATTTTGGTATGGAATGAGGGACGCGATGTCCAAGAAAGTTCTGCAGGTAGTTGATCAATTTTCAGTGTGAGACTGAAACTCAGCTTAGTACTGAGAACCATTCTGCGAGAGAATGGAGGACCCAGTTAGGGTCCATGGATTGATCAACTTGATTCAGTGTGAGACTGAAACTCAGCCTAAGGTTGAAAGCCATTCATTAAGAATGGAGGTTAATGATGTCCCCTCTCTTAATTGGTTATTGCTAGGTTGTTTTTCAAGGGACTAGCCACCCCTTGACAATGTCCCTAGTACCCAACCCTTAGGAGCAATGTTAAGGACAAAAGGATTGTACCATTTGTTTGGATCTCCCCCCTTATACAACGATGACAATATATGTATATAAAAACTATGTATCTTGAGAGATAAAAGAGTCTTTGGTCTTGTTGAATGATTGTCCACATTTACGGTTCACCTTGATCTTGTGGTTATTGAATCTTGGTCCTATTCTTACTGATCCTAGCACTATCACTTGTGTGCACATTTGACTATGATGACTCCTATTTTATGGAGTGTATTTACCTAATGATTTATTAAAGATTATTGGATCACGTATTGTTATGGTTACCTTATGTTTTGTTAAAAGACCTTTAACCACTTATGGTTTTGGATTATTCACTTTATATTGGACCTTTGGACTTTCACTTTATGACTTTATTATAATTAAATGTTTTATAGTCTTATTAATAAAATCTTTATGTTTTTATTAATAAATACTTTTTTTAACCATTTAGTCTTATCTTAAGACATTTATTCTATGATTTCAGTTTTGAGTATTTTATAATACATTTATGGGTCAAACCTTTTATTTTATGATTTTGATTAATTAATTTTTTTTTTGGGTTTGGATTATTTAATATTATTGGTTCATGGTTTGGTCACTTTATGGTTATTGTGTTTACCTCCACGTGAATCTTTTACACCACTTAATCGTATAACTAGCATACCCCCAAAGAGGGGGAAATGAAACACCGAAGATAATTTATGTTGCAAAAATGAGAGAAAGTTGTGTGGGTAGATAATATAAGTTTATGGTACCACCCACTAAAGCCCTTGAATAACTCTTTCTATGGTTGATCCTTCATCTATCAACACAACTCATAAGGATCATTTTGGAAGGGTGGGTCTTCGATTAACTTGGCCAATAAAGTCCTATACAACTCTCTCTTGCACTTTCCTAAGACACAAACATTTGTTCTTGTTGAGCCAACCAATAAGTAGGGATCATGACATACACCCATCAATGTATTTCTTATTCACTATCTTGTTCAAATTACTTAGTGAACTAATAAAAAAGATAATATATTCATTCACACAAACATTAGCATGTTTATATTGACAACTAAGCAACTCCAAATTCCCATTAAGTTTGTGACAATTTTTTACAAGGTATGGACAACTTGAAGTTGAGCAAAATATCCAAGTAACCAACTATTCAAGTATTCACAATCTCATAATATGTCACTTATCATCGAGATACAAACATTTCAAAGTCTTCTAGTGTATTCAATATTGTGTATAATGAACAAAGTACAAATATTTACAAATTGGAAGAGACAAACAAGGAAGATGATTTGTCTTAACTATTGGCCTTCCATGTAAATTGTTGAGCTCCTCAACTACATCAATATGTTATGTCTACAACAAGAGTCACTGCACTATGTTGTGTAATGCATATCATATGATTGAAATTTATGCCCAGTGTGTTTATACAACAACATTACTTCCCAAGTTTAATTTGTGCCAAGCCTGTAATGTGCATCGAGCACCAATACCTTTATACTAACATGCATATCAAAGACAACAACCAAATCCACAAGTGAGTGCTTAAACAAATGCTTAATGAATCTCTCTCATCAATTCGATCAATCAATTATGCTTTATCAAACTTTCAACCCTTTCATTATCACCACTGGATCAAAGAAAGCCTTTTTAGACCATAGCTCACCACTAAACCAAAGAAATCCTTTTTAAACCATAGCTTAAAATGAGTTTTTATTTAGACAAGACCTTAAAATGTTGATTAGGACATTATTGGCCAGGTTAATCAAAGACCCACCCTTCCAAAAGAATCTTATGAGTTTTGTTGATTGATGAAGGATCAACCATGGAAAAAGTTAGCCAAAAAAATCTATTAGGTAGTAAGTTAATTTTCTTTCTATATTATACTAAGTAAATATATACAACAATTAAACACCCTCAAAAGGATCTTATAAGTTATGTTTATAGAGAAAGGATTAACCATGAAAAAAGTTAGCCAAAAGCTTTATGGGGCGGTTAGTTAATACCTTTCCATGTTATACTAAGTAATATATACGAGGATTAAACACCCTCGTAGACTCGACTCTACATCAGAAAAAAGAGGTCACTGTTGTTCAAGGCAACACCCAGCAAGCCATAAGACGTTGTCCCTCAATCAACAACACGCAGCAACTTCGGCAAGCCATAAGATGTTGTCCCTCGTTGATTGTACCTTGATGGAAAACTTATCTTTCTGGGTATTGAAATTATCTAAAGGCAGCCGATTGTCCCTCGTTGATTGTACATTGATGGGAAACTTATCTTTCTGGGTATTGAAATTATCTCAAGGCAACCGGTGAACAAACGATTTCCGAGGACTCAGTCTGCAAGGTGTAATGTAATGCCTATCCCACCTGCTCTACCAACCATGAGTCCTGAAGTCCGATGGGGAAACATTTTTACCCAACAAATAAAGATACAACTACAACTTTGCTGATGATAGCACTGAATCGATTTGCGACCATTTCATTTACCCGGCCGCCCCTCCTGACTTATCACTTATCAGATGTTAGCCTTCATACGGGAGCTCCCGCTTGCCGAGAACGGATCATTGTGTTTAGCAAACCAAAATATGACGACCATGATTGATTTTTCCATTGGGGAGATCCAACTTGTCTAACACGCGCTCTCTTCCAACTACGACGTCCAGCTTTTCTTGTGCCCTCTCTATCACTTCCCAGTGTTGCAGCAGCGACGAGATTTCCCATTTCGTTGTGCCGGCCGTCGTATCGATTGCTGCGAGTAGCATGCTCTACAAAATAAGAGAAATGATCTCACATACATGCTTACCAAAAACATTCCCACTTTGGCACAATGAAAAACAACCCCCATATCACGAGAGAAACTATCAAAATTTTCCTTTAAGATCGAAAGGAAAAGGGACACATACCACAATGGTGGCCTTAACGATAGTATGGTCGCTACAAAAATCTTGGGCTTTATCCACTAAATATATGAGCACATGTATCAGACACTCATCATTCTTCTTCTTGGTATTATTAAGACGGTACTTATCTATCACTCTGTGCAGAATCTCATCCCTCTGGCTGCTATACTTTTTCATTTCCCATTCGTAGCCCTGGAGATCGAGCCATCTGAGAGAGGGAATATAATCCGCCACGTTAAATCCTCCCTTTAGCTTGAAATGGTTGTTGATCATCTTCTTAAGCTCTTCCACCTCTTCTGCGTTGCCCAGGTAGCTTTTGTCAGGTAAGATTGATCCTACAATAATATCAAATACAAGAAAAACCATCATCGATCTCACGTCCACAATAGCCAAAGATTCGTCTTTAATTACCATCTAGAACAATCCACGCACCAACTTGGACACCTCCTCGCTTCGAATATGTTGAGATGATTCCACCCTGGAAGGATATAGAAGCTGCGATGTGCAGATCCTGTGAAGGTTTCGACACCGCCGGTCATATGGATCGACGTCGAGCAACTTACAGTCATAGCCCAAATGCTCAGTTCCAGAGAAACGTGGCCTGGAGGCGAAGTTTGGGTCATGGGTAGTGAGACATTCCCTGGCTAACTCAGAGGAGGTTACTATCAAGACCTTGCAAGAGCCGAGCTGGAGGAGATTGATGTGGCCATAACACCGAGCAAGATCATAAAGCGTCTGATGAAGATTGATGTGGCCATAACACCGAGCAAGATCATAAAGCGTCTGATGAAGATGTCTATTCGCGTCCACCAGATGGATGTGCCCAATAATTGGCCAAGCCAGAGGCGCTGGTGGCATGCAGACACGCTTATGGAATAATAAGTGTTTAGCGTAGTGAACTATAGGGATTAGAATGTTGGCGACAATGGAAAAATCGATCATGGTCGCCAACCTGTTCATCCGCCATTATGTTTGGCAAACCAAAATCTGCCGTGACAGCTAAACCGTTAGAGAGTGACAGATGTCGTTCTCCCAAATAAATCCAAATATAAAACATTTTCAAACCCATAATTAAAAATGATCTTTCACTACGGTACATAAATCGTTCAATCCCATACTATTTTCTTTTAATGAGTTGCTGTAAACATGATCGAAAGGCAGTCCTTTAGCCTCGCAGGGTTTAGGACGAGTTGGTAACTCCATGAGTTCAGGTTTTGAATCTCTCTGTATCTTTCTTTTGCCCTTTAACATTTAGTTTGCCCACATGAATTTACAGTGGGGAGGTCTCTACTGCCCGGCTAATTTGAGAATTATATTGGTATTTTTGTATGTGGTTGTGCAAATTCGAGTCTTAGGGTTCCTCTAATCTGTCGCTCATAAAATCTGTTCAAGGTTAGGGCTTGTTTAATATTTCCACTAAAATTGTCATACAAGCTAGGAACTGGCTGTGTTGCTTTTTCCATGCTTATAAGTAGCACAGTGGTCAAACATAAGGGTTCTGAGAAATAAATATGCGATATTGATGTGCAGGGTTTAAACACGCAGATGATGTTTTATCTGTTTTTTTCTGTGTGTGTTTTCTCTGTTTTTTTCCTGTCCATGTGTTGACTAGCGTCAATTTCTTTAATTCTGTGATTGGCTGCCCATGCGTTGCAATCCTATCAACGACTGTAATTTTATCTTATCAGCTGCCGTAATTCTTGCTCGTGTGTCAATACAATTCTTGCTCGTGTGTCAATACACTGCCTGTGGTTTGTTTCCTGTACACTGTACAGAACGAGCTAAATCGATGGATTAAGCTGATTCCAGTTGTTTTCTCATTTAAAAAAAATAATAATTTGGTAATTCTTGCCTGTTTGTTTCTTCCTATACAGAACGAGTTAAATCGATGGATTAAGTTGATTCTAGGTGTTTTCTTATTTTATAAAAGAAATTAATTTGGTAATTCTTTCATGTGTGTCAATAAACTACCTGTGGTTTGCTTCCTGTACAGTGCGAGGTAAATTGACTGATTATGCTGATTCCAGTTTTTTCTTATTAAAAGAAATTAATTTGGTAATTCTTGCTTGTGTGTCAATAAACTGCCTGTGGTTTGCTTCCTGTACAGAACGAGCTAAACTGATGGATTACCTCTATTCCAATTGTTTTCTTATTAAAAGAAATAATTTGGTAATGCTTTCCTGTGTCAATAAACTACCCTTGGTTTGCTTCCTGTACGGAACGAGCTAAATCGATGGATTAAGTTGATTCCAATTCTTTTATTATTTTATAAAAGAAATTAATTTGGTAATTCTTGATTGCGTGTCAATAAACTGCGTGGTTTGCTTCCTGGACAGAACGAGCTAAATCAATGGATTAAGTTGATTCCAATTGTTTTATTATTTTATAGAAAGAAATAAATTTGGTAATTCTTGATTGTGTGCCAATAAACTTCCTCTGGTTTGCTTCTTGTACAGAACGAGCTAAATCGATGGATTACGTTGATTCCAGTTGTTTTCTTATTTAAGCGTTTAACTTCCTGTACAGAACGATTTCGCTGTTGCGAAATCGATGAATTACACTGATTCCAGTTGTTTTCTTATTTAAAAAAAAATTGCTTTGGTGTTGATGGGGTATGACGAGGATCTTGCAAGCGGCCTGTCACAAGATATCATAATTAAACTGTTCTCCTGGTATGATATTTACTGAAATATGACATTGCATGGATGAAGCTGTGATCAGATCCATTCCTAATTAAACTGTTCTCCTGGTATGATATTTACTGAAATATGACATTGCATGGATGAAGCTGTGATCAGATCCATTCCTCTGTGCAGATTCACTAAAGCTGAGAAGCTCATAGACAACATGTCTTTAAGTCACGGATAGGTTAACTATGTCGTCATGATATGTTGCATTACAGAGTCTGTGGACACGGAGAGGCTCCTCATAGGCTGTCAACGACGAGTCCAGGACGAAAACCTTCACAGAGGAGCAGCCCCTTAAATAACACCTTCAGTGTAAATATATAAGGTTATTTTTATATGTGATATCGATTTTGGAAGCTTTCAAGTGTTTTTATTTTTGCCACAGTTTTATTTTTTTGCGGCTGTTGACTGTTTATTTCCTTCTTGGCTGCCTACGGCTGCCTCCACGATTCTTCCTGCCCTGTCTGCCGTCTCTGTCTACCGGTTGTTTGCGGTTTCTTCACGAGCTGTATTTGTCTGCGGCTTTCTCGCATAGGCGTCACCACTGTCTCCAAGGGCCTTCTCTCTGGTAATTATCTGCAATTTTTTTTTCTCTGCGTGTTCTCGCTCTACAATTTTATACTTTATGGGCTCTATGTGTTTTCTCTCTGCGATTGCTGAGTCTCACCTCTGCTATTTACAGCAGAAGTTTTTACTTCTGCGATTGTTGAGTCTCACCTCTACGATTTATTGCTGAATCTCACCTCTGTGATTTACAGCTGAAGTCTTACTTCTGCAATTGCTGAGTCTCACCTCTGCGATTTACAGCTGAGTCTTACCTCTGAGATTGTTGAGTCTTACTTTTGCCATTGCTTATGCGATTTACAGCTGAAGTCTTGCTTCTGTGATTGCTGAGTCTTGCCTCTGCAATTTGTTTATTTACCGGTTGAGTTTTATCTCTGCAAATTTATCCAGCGTGATTTCTCAGCGGTTGGATCTGTCTCTTACGGGTGCGTGTTTGAGTGTCTTTCTTTACACACATGGTCGCTAGCAGGTTTTGCTAAATTGATTGGAGGATCTGAGATATGTTTGCTCCTACTCTCTCAAGGTACGTATATGGTTTAATCAATTTGACTTGTCCTTTCAGTGACAAGATCAAATTAGGAACTATCTGACAATAAGGCATATCCAACAAATGGTTATGATTTTTTATCTTCTGTAGTTTATTTGAGATTGAGTTTACTACACATGATTATTTTTCTGTAAATGACATTTGGAAAAACATCTCAATGGTCAACTTTAAGGCACTGACCGAGAGAGCGTTAAAGTTAATTTAGTGACCAGCAGAGCGTTGAGTTGAAAGAGATGAAAGTTATGTTGTTAAATTTTAGTACAGTTTAAATTTTACCTTAGTTTTTTATATGTTCATGTATTGAAGTTTATTACTGATATTAAAACTCATCTAACCTGCAAAAATCAATAGTTAATACTTATTTGTTCAGTTTTATCTGGAATCCCGGTTATGAACCGTCTTCGCCAAAGAATTTTCTCCTTTCTTTGGGGTAACTCGGATGATAAGAAAAGGATTCACTTAGTGAACTTGAAATCCCTTTCAAGGCCATATGTGTATGGTGGTTGGAACATCAAAATCTTCGAATGGTTTGGTATGGGGCTAAGGCTAAAAAGTTTATGGTTTATATTGAAAGGTTCGGGTATTTGGAGTGCTATAATAAGGTCTAAATATCTTAAAAACTTGTCCCTGGAGGATTGGTTAAGAAAGAAACCGTTCTTTGTAAAGGGTACCTCCATCTTCTGGAATGGATTCATGAGGACATTATCATGGTTAAGCTGTAAGTTGGGATGGAAAGTTGGGAATGGTATTTGTATAAAACCATGAATTAATCCCATTTCAGGGTTAAATTCTTCTTACATTCTTTATGAAGATCTTTTGGATTACCTCAAGGACTTAGGCATAGGTACTTTGAACTAGGCATGCAACAGGGGTGAAGGTGCATCATGTACCTCCTATTGGTTCATGACAAAATATTTGAACCTCAGTGGCAGATGGAGCTCTGAATGGTCGTCATACATTGATGGTTTATCCCATGGGGGTATAAAACTTTCTGAGGATCATGACTCGATACTTTGGATGCACAACTCAAAGAATGGTGAAATCTCTACTAGTCTTGCATATGATCTCATTGTTTCTTCTCATTTAACAAAATCGCAGGTATGGATTCACTCTCAAATCTAGTCGTGGAAAATACCACTGAAAATCAAATGCTTCCTCTGGCTAAGTCTGGAAAATCGAATTTCTACTTGGAATACTTTGTTAAAAAAGGGTCGGAATGGACCTAATCGATGTTGTTTATGTAATTCTTATGAGGAAAATGTGTATCATCTCTTTGTTTCATGCCCTTTCGCGTGGGCTGTTAGAGATATCCTTTGCTAAATAAATAATATGACTTTTCCTTGGACCACTCCTTCACTAATTGGTATAAGTAGAGAAGGGATTTATATTATTTGCCTGCTTTTTATATTTGGAATATCTGGCTATGTCGTAATCGCTACATCTTTGAAGACAATCGGTTGAAGATAGCCCCCTTGTACTTCCGAATAATGGATCAGGTTACTGGTTACCCTGAGGTATTTAAAAAATTGAAGGCTAGGGTCATTGGGCCTGTGGAGAGCATCAACTATCCTTATGGTTTCTTCAATGGGGCAGCTGCAAACAATCATGGCGATGCTGGTTTCACATTAGATATCAATCAATCCCATTATTTTTGCTTCAAAATGGGTTGCGGGCCCAGTACTAACACCAGGGCTGAGTTACTAACTCTTTGGGCCCTGCTTGTTTCAGTTGTTTACATGGGACTTCCATCTCTTTCTGTTTGGGGAGATTCCTTTGTAATCATAAATTGGACAAACTCAAAGGTTTCTCTCTCAGCATTGAATTTGGATTACTGGTGTGACAGAATCACAAATATCAAACAAGCTTTTATCCTCCTTGACTATAAGCATGTCTACAAGGAGCACAATGGGAGTGCAGATCGTTTATCCAAGGAAGCATTGAATATGAAGGTTGGCCTTCTCTCCTTCTCGAAACTTATAGAAGGAGAAATCATCGAGGAAGGCATGATTCATCTCATTTAAGAGCTTTGTATAGTTTTTTTTGTGGCATACTCTTTTATGCTTCTTTAGAGTATGGGACCCATAAGCCTATTTTTCGTGTTTTAGATGGGGATATAGACTTGTTTTGATCCCCCTGGGGTGTGCTCTCTCCACCCTCGATGCTTCCTTGGATAAGATGTTTGGGCTCCTTATGTTCTCCTTGTTGGTATTATTCCTTCAATCGGTTCTTGAGTCAGTGTCCCTCCCTGCGGGAGAGTATTTGTTACTTATCTCATGCTCTCATCAAGATTGACTTATTGTCAAGTTTATGTACAAGTTACCTTTGATTCACTTTTAATACCAAGGAACAACTAATTTTCTTCTGGGAAAAAAAAAGAAAGAAAAAAGGAAGAGTTCATAACAAAAACCAAGAGTACCAATAAAATACAGAATCATTAGATTAGTACAAAAGATCTCTCAAAGACCATTGTATCCTTATAAATGATTCAAAATAGAGAATACCATTAGGAAGATCACCACTTTTTATTGACAAATCATCAGCCTCAATGTTGAATGACCAAAAGAGATGAGAGAAAAATTGGTGCTTGGAGCGAAGTGTGTTTGTTTTTTTAAACAAATATAATTATAATTTTTTAATTACACCAATAGGCGTTATTCTTAGATGGCAGGTTTCTAGAACATTGTAGCCAGATTCACTCTCCCTCCAACAATTCTCCTTCTTCCATGTGTCATCCTCCTCAATGTCCTTTGTCCCTTGGTTTTCCCTCTTGCCCCTAGTTTCCCCTCGTTGTTTACTTGTCTCTGCTCAGCCTACTCAAATTAATCCTTGCATTTCATACTTATGATTTACCAATCCACCACAATACTCCTTCCTTGCACCTCCTCCTCAAATATGGCATCGTGTACCATGCTCTGGTCAATTATAGGTGAGATAGAGTTAATCGGTTTGAAGATCTCTTGAAGTTTTCCATTGCATACCGGATGGTATCAATTAATGGTTTTTCTTTGTTTCTATACACTTTGTTGAGGGTTTGATTAATTACTTGTTGCCTTGGTGCACATAGGGGTTTTGGAAAAAGTAGAAGACAATTGCCAACTACAAATAGTGTGGATATTCGGCCATGTATTATGCATTAATTCCTTTCCTCGACTTGACAGACTCCCTTCATGACAAGACAAGACAAAGTCTTGATGGGGCTGTCAATTTTTAATGGACCTATTAATAGAGGTCGTTTAACACCTTGTCAATCTAGCGATCTTTCCTCTGCATTCTCATTGATGTATTGTATCTTTCCAGATTTCAGATGCATCTGGGGGCTACCATCAAATGTTTACATTGTTAGGAAATAATTTTGCTTTAGAAAAGGTGACTTGCAGGTTAGACACTTTCCTTCATCATGGTGTATGTTGTATTTTATCAAAATCAACAAAGATGGTATCACATATCTCTCATTGTTTTCTATGCAGGCGGAGTATCATTCGACTTGTGCTCTCTCATGTATGTCTCCAACTCGTTCAATTTTTCTAACATTTTTTATTTTCTAATTTCATATGTATATAATTTCATTTATATAGTTGCAATTAACACATTGGGTGGTCAAATTTAGTTTGATAATCTAAGGCATCATGATATTTTGTAAATTCTTTAAATGTTTTGTTAATCCCATCGAATCCTTTTCTTTGACAAATAACTTCCTTTGTCAGAACCCCAAAGCTATAATAGTAAATAGGTAAAAACCCTAATAGGGTCTCCAATAAACAATATATTCATAGCCAGAGGGTAAGAGGCTTGTTGTTGAACTTGAATTGATTTAAATAATGTAATGTCACCATACACCAACAATACATTTATTCTTCCAGATGACTCTAAAACAATGTTCCTCTTCTCGAGAATGCTTGAAGCAATTTTACAAACACAAGTTTGTTTTTTGTATATATGATGGTGGAATCCCACTTCTAAGGAGAATGTGATGAATCCATACATTTAAGACATTGCTACTCTTAGTGGCTATCTACAAAGCAAGTTATGCAATGAGTGTTGTTTGGGGGCATCCTATTTGTGACCAATATGTTAGTAAAGGGTCACTATCTCTTTGGCACCTCCATGGGAAAAATGATCATCATATATTGAGACTTAGATGCTAATATTTAAACTAGGCAAATTAAGATGCATATGTTGATAGAGAGTAGGCTACAAGGCTAGTGATGGGATTAGGAACTGTTGAAGATTGTGTAACTTCGAAAGACATTTTTATTGTACTTTTATTATATTATTGTTATACCTCCTTTGGGGAATGTTATTGATGTACTTTGTCATGTAAAAGTCTTGAAAGAATCAATGTAAACCTTCTATTGTAAGTAAGGTCAATAGTACCCAAAATAAATATTATATAAATGATATTTTGAGTCTCCCTAAAGTAGTCGACCTGGTTTGGGTAAAAGGTCACTCGCATTATGGGTATAAATAGAGAAGGCACACCTCTCATTTGGACATACAATTTGCTCAAGCAAGTGTGCAAGAGAGAGAATAAGAAGTTTCTTAGAGAGAATAAGAAACTGATTTTGTCTTTTGGGGTTCACCTTATTTTGGTTTAGCATTGTACTTGGTGATGAAATCTATACTAAATAAGTTGTCGGGTTTTCTCCTTTATGGTTTCCCAGAGGAAAATCTTTGTGTTCTTTTGTGTTGATGTACTTGTCTTTCTTTCAGTGATCCTATTGCATATGGTTATGATGAAATAATGCAATTTGTTTGAAGATCTAATATAACCATTAAAATTATAACAAGAAATAGGAAAACCATTCTCACCATTCTTTTTAAACCCTTTTTGTTTAACCATGTTACAATGTGAGTTTCACCTGTGAGAACTCCCTGCTTGTTTTTATTCCACATTGCCCTTACCTTTCCTTGTAGGATTGCATGTGCTTCTGGATATGATCTGGTACTATTTTGGAAGCCTTGTTATCAAGCTTCACATGTCATGCACAAAGTGCATTGTCCCAAATACAAGTCAATTTAAATAATAGATTCCATAGGGGTACATAGTGGAGATGAGAATATTGAGACAACTCCATTTGCATTTTCCAAGCTTGAATTGGAATTGCGTGGCATAATGTGTTATTATAACTCAAAAGTTTGTACCAATATAAGAAATAGGGAGCATAACATGAAAACAGTATTTTCATTCTAAGCAAATGCCATCTTTTCTTGAACATGATTGGTTAGGACATGTTATCATGCAAATCTGCACCAATAGACCTACCCAATAATTATAGCCAACCTATCCCTATCACCATTGGATCCTTATTCTGTTGGACTAGTGCTTTTCCAGTATAAGGTGGTGTCCCTAAAAGTTGTATGCTACCAAACTAAATCCCTGGAGTGATTCCCCTTTCCAATTTCACAATCTTATTTCGTTGAACTAGAGTTGTCCTTTTGGCATTTTCTATTGCCTTATTTCTATACTTCACTGCTAGAGGGGTTTTAAGTTGTTCTTGGTGCCTTTTCTGATGTTTAGTGGCCCTTTTTCATTACATTCATTTTCAGTCTCAAAGATGTTAGAATTAGTTAATTTCAATTCTTGCAAAATCCATGCAAGCTTTCTCTTATGGTTTCCACATCCAACATATACATTATTGTTGGAAAGATTATAAGCAACGTGCTTTTCTATGGAGAAACCATTGTTGATACCAGTATGTTGCATCCATTGGGCCTAAAGTATTGCCCTCGACTCTAACAATGCTCTCTCTAAGAATTGTCTCCTTGTGGAGGCCTTGAAGGGAAAAGCTGGCGCTTTATGATATGATTCATGACTGCCAGTATTGCTTTTTCTCGAGTCCTCCCTGCCAATCATTGTTAAATCATATATTGTTCCTGGTGCCAAGAGTGTTACATATGCAAACATATGTTGGACATTTTGTCATGGGTCTTTCCCTATATTTTGTCTAGACACACAAAGATATCTCTCACAATATATTACGGGAGAGACTACCAAGGTATTTCTAGTATGCTCAATTTGAATTTCCTATACATTATGACTTAATTGCAATAAAGGTTGTGAGTGGGAAGATTCATTTTCTTTTTTTTTCCAAGGAAAAAAAGCGTAATTTCATTCATCTTTCGAGATCAAAATTACATTCTTAATGTTCACTTATAAGTGACTTTCTGAAGACCAAAAATTGGTACTAAGAGAGGGACTAAAGTATCTCCGGATAAGGGATTTCTACAAGTGCATACGCAGATGCATTTCCATGATGATATGTTCAAAGACAATGAGCTGTTTCACAAAAACATCAAAAATATGGTGCTGTTTAACACAGCCAGGTTCACATTCAGCGTCCGAGCCATCTGAATAATAAGACATTTAGATACAGTCTGTCATAATGATATATAATATCGAGCGATATCTCCATATCGATTTCAAGAAGATGATCTAAAATAAAAACAAGAGCTATATACTAAGGATAAACATAAGCCGCGTTCTGTTCATTCAGCCGAGGTTCAAAAAAGTTCAATGAACGGCCTGTGATAAAAGGCCTATTGTCTGCCATTTACCATTTCTTTCACCAACCAAATGCCTTCTGCCAGCCGGAGCCCTTCCTTGGAAGCTTTGTCCGCTTCTTTGTTGTTTTCCCTATAGACATGCCTGCAAGTGAAAGTATTAAGTCGCTGAAGCAGCTGTCGAATAGATAAAATAACATGTGCAAGTCTCATGTGCCTGCACTCCTGGGTAAGATTGATCCAGTTTATTACATTCATAGAGTCTCCCATAAAATTTAGAACAGTACAGCCTTTCTCTAAGGCGAACATCAGAAGTATTTTAAGGCTGAATAACTCAACAAAGTTATTGGTGCCCCCCCCAAGTCCCATAGACAAAACATAAAAATGGTTTTCAGATAAGTGAAGAACAGCGCCTCCACCGCATATATTGTTCTGTGCTGCCCCATCAAAGAATGCCCACGGAGAAGATCTGTCTATATTCACTTCTAACAGCCTTCGTTCTCTGGCCGCCCTTATATGAACAGGAAAATAATTGTAAAAACCCGCAGCCATCACCCCAGTTATTGCCGGCGTACTTGGTAAATCCTTGAAGATTGCCTTGTTGCGTGCAATCCAAATACCCCAGATGACTAGCAGTGGCAACGTTTTTAGTTGCTTTTGTGGAGTCCTTCTCCACCAGGAATCCCAAGCACTCCCACTTGAGTCCCCTTCCCACTAACAATTGACCCCGACCACCGAAGAGACTTCCTTCCAAACTTCATTAGAGAAGCAGCAAGATAAGAACAAATGGTAATTGGTTTCCATTTCTTTTTTACACAAGACACACCAGCCCGGCCCTTGAAAGGAGCGTTTTTGAAGCACCTCCCACGTAGGTACTTTGTTATTTAGCACGCACCACATAAACAGTTTGTTTTTTGCAGGGCATTTAAGCTTCCACAAAGGCTTCCACCACCAGACTTCTTCCCTATTTTCCGCTTCTGCACTTAGAGATAAATACCCTGCCTTTGGAGAATAAGCACCCCCCGGATCTGCATCCCATACCAGAGTATCTTCTTGATCAGAGAGTACAATGTGAGCTCGTACCAGTTCCCTAATGAAACCCTCCAACAATCCAGTACCCCTCTCTCCCAGCCCTAAAGAGTTGGCCCTTCTCCAGAGTTGAGTCCAAGGTTCATCTGGCCTTGGAATAGCTAGCTGATTAAGAGAAGTAATCCCAACAAGTCCAAGCTCCTCTATAACATCGGGAGGGAGTAAGTGCCGTTGTGTACTACCCATCCAAGGATCCCTACCGATCATAAAATTTTCTCCATTTCCAACATCCCATGCTAAATTGTTCTCAATCAAGGAGAAGGAATTGACAATCGCTTTCCAAATCACTGATCCACCAGAGTGTGATTTCCTGGGATTTCTGATCCAGTCTAATAAGCTCTCATGTGGGATGTATTTCATCTTTATCACCCTAGTCCACAGGCTGCTAGATTTCACCAAACTCCAGCCTCCCTTAGCAGCCAAGGCTTTAGAGAATAAAAAGATGTCCTTTAAACCCCAACCTCCGAGACCTTTTGGTTTTGCAATCCTTTTCCAATTCACCCAGGGAGTAGTCTGTTCTTCCTTTTTTCCGCTCCAAAGAAATCTGAAGCAGATCTTCCTTATCCTTTCAAGAATTCCTTTCGGAATCCAGGAGAGGGACATCCAATATACCAGGATTGCCTCCAATACAGCTTTCACCAGAACTAACCTTCCAGCTCGAGACAACCATTTATGGCTCCAAACCATTAACCTTTTCTCAACCTTCCCAACCAGCCAAAACCAATCCTGTTTTTTATAGAGGTTTGCTTTCAGAGGGAAACCAAGATATTTGAGACCTGCCTCCAATCCAGCTGTATTAATGGGGAAGTTCCTTGTTATTTCAGCCACCTCTTCCGGTCTTAACAGATGAGTAGTCAAGGTAGATTTACTAAAATTTATTTCCATACTTGTAGCATTAGAGAAAAGTTCCAATATCTCCTTCAGTACACGAGTTTCTCCTCTTTCGCCAGAACAAAAGATCAACACATCATCCACAAAGAGTAGATGAGTAATACTGCAATTTGATGCCACTTTAATCCCTGTGAAACGTCCTTCTGCTCTTGCTGCCCTAATAGCCCTGCTGAGACCCTCAGCCACCAGAAGAAAAAGGAGCGGAGACAAAGGACACCCTTGTCTTAATCCTCTTTCAGCATGAAAGAAAGGAGAGGCCGCTCCATTAATCAGCACAGAGAAAGAAACCATAGTTATACATGACATAATCCAGCCAATGAAACTGATGCCAAAACCCAAGTGTGTTAGAAGCAACCTTATATAAAGCCAGCTAACTCTATCATAGGCCTTAGAGAGGTCAATTTTTAGAATAGCCCCCTTTAGTCTTCTGGTCTTTAAGCTATGAAGGCCTTCCTGCGCTACACCAATTGCCTCGTGGATCTGATGACCTTCCAAAAAACCAAATTGTTCAGCAGAGACATGAGCTGAAAGAATAGCTTTCAATCTTTGAGCAATTACCTTTGAGATTATCTTATAGATGCAGTTACAAAGGGAAATAGGCCTGAAATCGTTGAGGGAGGTTGCATTATCAGTCTTCGGAATGAGAGCAATGAAAGTAGAGTTGAAACTAGCTGGAATCCACCCAGCCGACCTTGAATCTTCTACAACCTGCAAAAGATCCCTCCCCAGGACCTCAAAGAGTTCCAGAAAGAACTCGATCGTCCAACCATCAGGTCCAGGGCTTTTATCTTTCTGGAAGCTGCCCAACACCTCCTTAAGCTCTTCTTCCGATACTTCCTTCATTAGATCCATGTTGCCCCCCTCATCCACAAAACGTGGGAACATCAGAGCCGTTCTAATTACCTCTGCTATGGAAGCCTGCGGAGGAGCTTTAAACAAAAGCTGAAAGTGTCTGACCCCACAGCTGGCCTTTTCTTCAAAGGATACATGAGAACCCTCCTCATCCTGCAGGCTCCAAATAGTGTTTGCCACCTTCCTTCCTCTCACATAAGCATGAAAAAACTTAGTGTTTTCATCCCCGCACTCCAACCAAATGGCCCTGCTTTTAAGTCTCCATGCTTCCTCCTTTTCTAACAGCAGAGTATTTCTTCTTCCCTCCATCCTAGACAATGCCTCCTTGGACTCTTGAGTTAGAAAACCACCACCTTCACCTTCATAAATCTACAGGAGATCTGCTTCAACTTTCTTTAATTCCACTTCGTCTCTGATTCTCTTAGCAACTGCCCATTCCTTGATATGTACTTTAAGTCTTTTGATATTATCTGCAAACTGGATCGCAACTGATCTATCATTTTCCCCCCTGATAGGGTTCCAATAAGATAAAAAAATATTTCTGAAAGACTCATCATGAAGCCATACCTTGTTAAATTTTAAGGGACTCGGAGGGTTGTGTGGCCCCTTTTTGATTTCAAAGAAGATAGGAAAGTGGTCAGACAGGCCCCCACTGCCCACCCATTGTCTAGCTAAAAAAAATCTGTCCACCAGCTGCTCTGCTACCAAAAAACGATCGATTCGTTTCGCCACCCTCGCATCCCCACTCCGGTTGTTTCTCCAGGTTGGTTTTAGCTTAGTAGGCTCAATATCCAGCAGCCCCTTCTCCATCAATTTCTGAACAAAAAACCCTGCCAAAGAATCTACCTGGGCATGTGGCCCCCATATCTCACTATGCCCCAACGAAAAATTTAAATCTCCACCCAGCACTACCGAATCTCCATTCACTAGAGTACTTTGAAAAAGAGAGTTCCAAAATGGGACTCGATTAAGAAAAGGTCCATAAACATTGACCAGAGAAAGAGGAGTCCCCAATTCTTCAGAGAAGACTTCAATACCCAACACGGCCTCTGTACCCCATGCATTAATCAACTTAACACAGCAATTTTTCCATCCCACCGCCAATCCCCCAGAACGTCCTCTAGCATCCACAGTCACAAAAGACCACCTTGGTAACCAACTTTCTAGCCTTTCCCGAATCACCTCCCCTTCTCCCATAGTCTCTTGTAGCATAATCACATCCGGGTGTTCAAGAGTAAGCACCCTGATGAAGGCTGGTTTCTTGCCAGGCCCAGCTAGCCCTCTACAATTAAAGGACAGAATCTTCATAAGCGACCTTTCTTCTTGGCCTGCTCCGCTCTAAGGGCATTTTCAATTGAAATTTGTTTTCCTCCCAGGAGGTCCTCCTTGGCTCTAGATTGAGCTTTGGAAAGATTTGTCTTTCTACCCCATCCTCTTCTCACTAAGGCTGGATTTTTCCCCAACCCCAGCAAAGGCTTCTGACTAGATCTTAAGAAATAACCCGAATCTGCAGGGTCTGAAGGGGAGAGGCAAGACTCCTCAACAAGAGACACAGGTTCTGGATCATGTTCAAAAGAGGATAGTTCAGTTACTACAGGAAGGGAAATAGGTTCGGTAACCAAAGGAACCATAGCATCATGAGTACCCACCCCCCGAACAGCTTCAACATTGACACGGTGAACAGGGATAGACAAGGGAAAACCATGTTGTCCCGAGAGGGAGAGCTTTCTCAAACCTTCAATCCAATCGTACCCAAGAAAAGAGACATTATTCAAAAACAAATTAACATTTGATAGATGGGGGATAGTATCAGTACCAGGATCAGGAAGATCCCCTTCAGTTGAACCATGAGGCGGTAAGGAGACTGGAGCTGGCAAATCTCTAGAACCTTCGGCCATTAAATCATCAGGAAAGTTCAAGTCTTCTGAGGACGGGTCACTACCAATGTCTTCCGCCGAGGTCTGGGCCGATCCCGAGGAGGCTGCAAACTTCTCCGAAGGGCCTTTGCATGCCACCCCCGAACCATTCCTTCTATTGCCTTTCGGAGTCCTCCCTGGCAAAGAGCATGCTGAAGCCGGATGACCATAAACATGATAGCGTCTGCAGCGGAATGGAACATTTTCATAATCCAGAATTTGGGGGATGATCACTGGTCCCCAATCCAAGTTAATCGATTCTGCCAGACCCTCCCTTAGATTAATATTTACCAAAATCCTCGCTACCTTCATCACCTTGGTTTCAACGAAGGAGAGGTCTACCTCCAGAAAAGTTCCAAGGATATCACCTATCCTTTTGAAATGGTACATATCCCAAAAGTGCAAAGGAAGAGCAGGCAACCTGACCCAAATTGGTAAAACATCAACCCTTTCTCTGCTTGCATCGAAAAGTGGACTCCATGGCTTCAGGAGAACAGGGGAATGGTCAATATGCCAACACTGGGACTGAATCCATCGTAAGTCCGCCTCTTTCTCCAGATTAACCGCGAACTAGCCTCTGTTCAGCTCCCTGACCTCCGGCGCATATCCGAGCTGTTTACCCCATGACGCCGCAGCCCACTCCTGGAGTGTTTTTTGAGCAAAATTTCTGCCCACGGCTCTACCAACCAAGGTGCACTGTGCCATCTTCAATACGCTATCCCAAGCAAGATCTTCGCCAACTGCATAATTCCGAACCACTTTCTTTTTTATCCAATTCTTTCGACGCTTCTTAGAGGAACCATTATGCACTCTCCTCCCATCACAGTCGCCCGGATCCCCTGAACCATCACCTGAAGAATCCCTTCTTGGTGACTCAAACCCTCGCTGTTCAGCTACATCCAGAGGTGCCCTCCTTTATTCCTCTGAATTGTCTCTGCTCGAAATCTTTCCTTGTAATACCTGACCAGCCTCCCCTTCGGATGGCACCTCTGCAGCACTCTTCACACTCTCGAACCCTTCTAGAAAGTCTGAAGCTGGAAAACCTGTCTTCCAGTTGGAGAATAAACCCGAATCCCTCCGGCTCGAAGACCCCAACAAAACTTCCGGCCGATGTGAAAAATACTTCTCCAGTGGGGCTGCCATTAAAAGCTCCGGCGAAAGAACAAGAAAGTCAGATGGGGACATAACTGCCTCCACCTCCATAAAACCCTCTGCACCCATGAGAGCCTGACCCGGTCTTGGGAAGTCCACCAGTTGCTCCAAAAACCGTCCACCTGGCATCTCCCAGATGTCAGTGCTTTCCAGTCTGTCACTAGAATAATCTACCACGTCCAAATCCGCCATTAAACCAGGGAAGAAAACCGTAACAGTCAAGAAACTCTCAAACAGCCTCAAGTCTTGAAACCCTACCACTCCACCATCACAGAATGAGATAACCCTAAACCGACTTCTCCATAGCATCCTTCTAACATGCGCAGACAATCAAGAGGAAAAGGGCAGACCCCTAGCCATAGCTAGAGGTCAAGTCCGCCCGTACCAACAGCCTTGCCGCCTACGCCATCGCCCTCAGAGCTGCCAAAACCCTACGCCTGTTTAATGGCGAACACTGCTTCCCTCCACACCATTGGAAATACTCCACTCGAAATACCTGAGGCTGCCTGCTGTAACCCTACCTGGTTAACCGCGAATTCTACTGCCGTCCAGTCCCGAGAAGATTCATTTTCTACAAAAGGCATAGCCCTTATTTTTGTCAAGATATCAGTTCGCATAGTGGAGGCTCTCCAAACTTGTCATGCCTCATAAATTCTTAGTAAATACAGACTTCTTGTAGCTATCCTTGTACCTTGAAATAATCCTATGTTCCTCAGCTTGGAAATCTTTAATTAAATTTGATTTTTGACCCTTCTCCAGGGTACAACACACCTGTGAAATACTAGAAGTAAAGCATAAGAAGTTTCAAGAACTTGTCTTTAAGAGAATATTTCTATAAAAACAAACCATCAAAGTTTCAAGGCATTACTCACTTCTTGGTTTCCTTCTCTTGGTTATGAAAAACCTACAAAAGACAGAAAAAAATCATCAACCTCTACTTGTAGATTGAAGTAAAAACATATATTAAAAGGCCACATCTGCTCTAATGTAGAACCAACTTGGTCATGACTGGCTTTGAAATATACTTATAACCTACCAAATCATATCCATAATATATTTATCTAACATTGGACTCCGCTCTATCCAAAAATTAAATGCACATATTAAAATTGTCTTTTAAGACACATGATATAAAAATTATAGCAACCCCCCCACCCCTTATTAATTTCAATAATATTCCCTGGAATAACATTATGTATAAAACAATGATCTTGCTTTAACCATGGGAACAACCCAAGGACAACTTTGTCTATTGATCCCAAGTTTTACACTATATTTGCCAAAATTTATATATAATTCAATAATAATTGGATTTTTTAAATTTAAAATCATGGATCCCTCAACAATAGGAAGTGTTTGCAATGGTCCACTAACAATACTTACCTTTTCAAAAAAAATCCTCATATACAACTCTAGGAAATTTCAAATTCATGAAGCCTTATGATCCACATACAAATACATTCAATTCATAAACCCTTTAATCTAATATTGCCCTTGAGAAATGGCAATTTGCCCCATAAATTCTCACCTCTTTATTTGTTTCATCTTTAGTTGGTGAATACCTTTTTATATTACTTGTGTATAAAGCTTATATATCCATAGGGAAGAGTCACACCTACTTTGGTGACAGTCTTGGGAGTATTTTGGTAATTGTTAGTCCATTTTTTTATATGGATCTTTTCATAATTATGTTGTAATAGTAATTCATTCACAATGCAATTTATTTTTACATTGAAAATGTGTCTTGGGATTTTGGGAGTTTTGGCAAGAGTGCGGTCTATTTTTTTTTGATGTGGATCTTGTCAAAACTGTATTCTAAATACTAATTCCTTCACCATACAAGTTCATTTTATGGTGCCAATGTGTCTTGGGAATTTAGAAGTTTTGGTAAGAGTGAACATATCTTTTTAAATGTGGATCTCGTCAAAACTGTGTTGTGTTTTGAGTAGTATTTCCTCTACGGTGCAAGTAGATATTTCCAAAACTCTGTTGTGAATAATATTTCCTCTACAATGCAAATTCCTTTTATGGTGCCACTATGTCTTGGGAATATCATGGTAATCTTTTTAATATGGATCTTGTCAAAACTGTGTTTTATAGGGAGTAGTGTTTCCTCTATAGTGCAAGTAAATATTTTCAAAACTCTATTATTCCTCCACAATGCAAGTTTCTTTTTTATGGTGCCACTGTGTTTTGGGATTTTGATCCATTTGTTTTAAGTCTATCTTGCCAAAACTTAGTTCTATAAATAATCATTTTGCATGATTATTAAAATTATATACATATGTATACATCATTTATGTACTTCAAAAGTTACCCTATATATATATATGTGTGTGTACATTCCTCCAAAATTGCAAAAAGTGCAAAAAGTGTCAATAACTAAAACTTGTCATTTTTTTTGGGATATAATAACTTCCACCTCATCATAGGTTGAATGATGAGGTTGATGTCATACAAGGATTTGGAATTGAATTATACCTTTTATAATCCATCATTATACCTTTGGTTTTCAACAAGAAATATTTTTGACATGATCTGTTTGCATTATGAAAAGTCATATGAGGGAAAATGGCAAAAAAATTTCATGTTTTCTTACAATAGCAACCTTTTATTATTGAATGGAAAATATATTCATATGAGAAGGTCAATTATGTCATTGGGAACACTTAACAACTTGATAACTCGAATTTCATCCATTTTAATAAAATTGGTTAAATTGGTGAAAAGAAAGAAAGTGTTGAGTTTTTGTGGATTGGTTGCCTGGAACTGAAAAATAGTTTAGAGATGCTAAAACATGTATTTTAAAAGCTTTATTTCTGAGTTTACCCATATACACTTTGACTCCATGGTGTGCTTACATCCAAATTGGCATGCATTTCTTGAGACACTTTAGCCTGATTTGCACTCTATTTTCAATGCCTATAATTTTTATTTTATTTTTATAATTTCACATACATTTCACTTGTGACTGATTGATGATGATTTTGAATCAAATATCCTTTTGTAAAGACACTAAAGACTTCATTTCATATTTATACGTTATATTTCAATGGAAAATGAAAGGACCAGTTTCCCTGTAACAAAATGACTTCCACTCCATTTGTCTTAAATTTGTTGAGAGGGAGAGAAAATGAGAACTTGTTCCTCTAAGTGTGGAAGTAGGCCTTTAGCCATCGTTGTAGATGGCTATGATAGTGGAGAAGCACAAATTTATACATTATACACCCTAATATGATCACCTTGTGTGTTAGTTTTGTCTTCCATTCAAGTTTAGGTGCTTTCCTTTTGTCATTAGTTGTTCTCTTGTGGCATAAACAGTTATAATGATTGGTTTGACAATGCCTCTGACTCCTCGCCGCTTATGTTTCCATACTTGGAGTTTCATACCATAGGGAAGAAGACATAGCTTCGGCACCATATCCAACTATCCCTATATTGAAAGGTATCATTACTTGTGTTCAATTTGTATTGTTCTAGAAATTTTGTTTTTAAACATACTTTCATATACAACATTCGTTAGATTGCAATGTCACTTCAACGATGCATTTTTCATTATATGTTGTGTTAGTACATATGATGTGGTTTTGGGTGGTAGCAACAAACTATTTGTCTTCAAAACAATCCATGCTCGCATCCTCTTAGACCAAGGCACTCATGCCAATCAATTTACTCTGATGTCATTGGTTGGTGGAGGTATTCAAGTATCTTATGTAACCTCCATTGGATGTGTCATTTTTAATAAAATGGGTCAAATTGGTGAAAATAAATGAAGTTTTATTTTTTGTGGATTGCCTACGTGCAACTTAAAAAAAAAAAAAGCTTAACAACTCTAAAACATGTATTTTGTAAGCTTCATTTATGAATTTACCTTATACACTTTGACTCCATGGTGTGCTTACATAAAATTGGCATGCATTTCCTTACGACACTTTAGACTAATTTGCATTCTCTTTTCAATGCCTAAAATTCATTTTTTTTCAAATTTTACATAAATTCACTTATGGCATTTTGACAATGATTTTGAATCAAATATAAGTTTGTAATGCCAATGGGATTTTGGTCCTTTCAGTCTAGAAGTAGGCCTTTAGCCATGGTTGTAGATGTTTCTCATAGTGGAGAAGCACAAATTCAAACGTACACTTTTATACATTATACACCCCAATACGATCACTTTTTGTGTTAGTTATGTCTTGTAGTCAAGTTTATGTACTTTCCTCTCGTCATTAGTTCCTGCCTTCTGGCATATAATATTATAATGCCTAATTTGATAGTGCCTCTGACCCATCACCACTTATCATGGAGTCTCTAGAGTTTCATACCAAAGGGAAGAAAAATTGGATCTGACACCATATCTAGTTGCCTGTTTATTGAAAGGTACCGTTACTTATGTTCAATTTTTACTACTCTAGAAATTTTGTTTTAAACTATACTTTTAGCCAGATATGGATTTGATAGACAATGTTCCTTAAACTGAAATGTCGCTTCAATTATGCTTTTTTATTATTATATGTTGTGTTATTAGAATTGATGTGGGTTGTTTAATTATTGTTGGGTGGTAGCATCAAACTATTTGTCGTCAAAACATTCCATGCTCACATCAGAAAATTACATCCCAATAACACAATTTTAGACTAAGAATTAGAGAAACAACCATTACAATGCATGTGTATTTCATAGGAAACCCAAGCCCATTGCCTCTAGGATAAAAAATGGATATATTGGTTTTTTTATTCCCCATTATCATTTTAGGTAATCATTAATGTTGATGTTGTGCTTTCACGCTTCCAATGTTCCAAACATCATTAAAAATTTAAAGATTCATTCTCATTTAGGGAATATATAATATTTGTTGAAGCTTGTTATAGGTTTTCTAGTTAAATTACCGTCATTTATGTATTGTGCTTGCTACAAGGTCAAAGTCGTAAATTAACTTGCTATCATTTAGTTTCAGTTGGATTTTTAACTACAATATTTTTTTAACGAAAACAATTAAGATTGTGTTTATAAAAGGTTGAAAGGCTTCAACAAAGTCATACAAAAATTATTCAAAGCAATTTCAGAGGATCCAAAATAGTGTATAGATTAATTACAGTCATCGAGATGAAAATAAACTTGAGGCAAAACACATAGTTCCCTAAGATGCCGCAAAATCTTAAAAATTGTCCTGAGAATAACCTACAAGAAAACTTCATTGAAGAACAAAACTAAGAGCTAGTATCACTATCCATGGCCTAAACATCTTGAGTGTTTACTTCTTATTCCTATGCAGTATTCTCAACATCATTTATAGAATCTCACCCTCATCATCATGGATTTATTCCAATATAGTCTCCTCAACGTCCACATCATGAGTGCCACGACTTCCTTCAACTACATCTTCATTGTCTGAAGTATGAGTGCCTTGAATGTCTTCTTCATCAAAACTAGTAATGTTTACCACAACACAAGTATGTTGCATAACAAAATCATATTATTTCGTTTTGAATTCTCATCCAACCTAGATTTTTTACCTGTTATAAGGTCATCATGCTTCCCCAAGGTTTTTTAATTGCTTCAACTTGAGAAACAAATAGTCCCTTCAACCATATGAACAAACAGTTTCTTCAACCACATCAAGGCAGGCTAAATCCCATAAGTAAAATTGGAAATGTGATGGAAAGGTGGGATAAATCAAGCTTTGTGTGATGGTTCTCCAATTGAAAGAAAGCGATTTGTTGAATTAGGGCAGAGAAGACGAGGATCAGATTGTTGGGTTGTTCGACAATGTAATTGATCTGGTGAAGTCAACCTACATGTGGTTTGTTGCAGTATGACGTTAGAATCGTGTGGATTGTGAAGACTGTGATTCCTTATATTAATATAGTCAACTGGTGGTGGATGCCATTCATTTGAAGTTTTTGTCAATTGAGTGCAACTAGCTCATGGCTTGACATAGTTTTAAGGATGAACGCTAAAAAAAAAACTTTAATGCACCATCAATCAGAAGTCTGGTCAAGTAAATCTATTTCAACTCCTGCCATTTGTATCAGGCATTTTATTCCATAGTGGTATAATTGTGTCACTTGTCTTATATATTCTTTTATGAATAAAGATGGTGACAAGTGTCAAAGTAGAGGATAGATTAGATGGAGCCTCTAACTTCAGATCATGGAAGACCACGGTACTTATTATATTGGAGGAAAATGAGATCAATAATTATGTAAAAGAAGACATCTCCGAACTAGTAGATGATGCAGAGAAATATAAATAAAAGACAAATGAAGCAATGACCAAGAGAATCTTGATAGATTATGTGAAATATCACTTTATACCTCATATCTCATAACTAAAGACTATTAAGGCTATTTGTTATGCACTAGTTCAACTATTTGAGAGAAAAGACACTACCAGGAAATTGTCCATGAAGAATCAACTTTGTAGCACCAATATGGCCAAGTCAGATTCTGTATCTTATTATCTTATGAAAATTTCTCAATTGAAAGAGCAACTACATGTTATTGGGGACCTCATTGACGATGAAGAAATTGTCATAGTGACTCTTAATGGATTGGCCTCCTCATGGGAATCATTTATTCAAAGCATATGTGGTCGAGAGACATTGCCCAAATCTGATCATCTTTGGTCTGACTGAGTTCGAGAAGAAACCAGAATGTTGTCAAGAAATATCCCTCAGGAACCTCAAGATGAAAGTACTCTAGCTCTTGCAAGAAAAGGAAAAGAGAAAAGGATCCTTCAGAAGAAGAAGGACCTCTCAAAGATTAATTGTTCCCAATGTGATAATTTGGTCATTATGCCCGTGACTTTCCTGAGAATAAAAGAAAATGGAAGCAACATGCATCAACAACCAAAGTTGCTAAAGATCCACCTCAAAAGAAACCAAAGGAAGCTAATCCCGATGAATAATTATTTTTTCGATGACTTCTCCCAACAAGTTGATTTATGCAGGGAGCAGAGATCAAAAGGGAATTGACAGATTTAAATTAATGTTTGTTCATTAATGATATTTTATTTTTCTTGAATCAGATTGGATTCTTTCACTGATCTGATCCCCATTATGCTTTCTTTTATAAATTGTAAGCCTTTGTGAATTATGTTGTAGTTGGTTCATTTTCCCCATCACGGGACCCCAACAATTTTATTATTGTTTATTATAGGTCATCATTGTAATGGATCATTTTCCTTGTTACGGGAGCCCATCAAATATTTTACTTTTGAGTAGGATATTACTATTGTAATTGGGCCATTTTCCCTCATACGAGAGCCCAAAAGTTTTGATAAAGTTTTATCATTCATATTTTATGATGACTCAAGATGATTCGAGGTACATATTATTTATGTGTCAGAGGGAGCAAATCTCAGAAGCTTGTGATAAATGGGAAGGTGTCCCATGTTTCCAGATCCTATACATTCTCCAAGATTGATGATTGTCAAAGGAAGGTTTATATGACAAAGAGAGCAGCTAAAGTGGATGAGATGTTGATGTTTCTTTGGATTGACAGTATCAGGTAGATATTCAATCATGGAGCCTTGGCTAATGGGAACATCCCCTGACATCGTGTTACTCATTTGGTACCTGGGATGTTAGCATAAAGTCGATTCTTTGTTGGTATTTTTTACTAAGGAGAAGCTCCAAGTAGAGTCTCGAGAAGAGACTTGAAGTGCTAACATCGCGTATGTTAGCATAGATTTGATTCTTTGGTTGGTCTTTTTTACTAAGGAGAAGCTCTAGGTAGAATCTTGAGAAGAGACTTGAAGTGTTAACATTAGGGATGTTAGCATAGAGTCCATACTCTAGTTAGTCTGTTGACTAAGGATAAGCTCTAGGTAGAGTCTTGAGAGGAGGCTTGAAGTGCTGACATCATGCAATATTCCTTCAGGGAGATCTTGGTGGATGGGGCCCAAAAATGAGTTAAATGAGACTCGAGATGCATATGCCTAGTTTGTGTACTTCTATGATGGGATTTAAGTAGTGAAGAATGCCTCCCTCATTAAGAGGGAGTGTTGATGATTGTATCATCAATGAGACATTCTCCCTGAGATAGGGATAATGGCGTGATTCTCCCTTGAGAGGAAGAGAGAGGGAGTTAACTCTCCTACATGATCCTTCTCAACAGACTAAGTTGTGTCGAGGACCTTCCTTATGATGACGAGATCTTCAAGACAAGATATCATGTTCATATGGAATCCAAGTATGTTCCAACATGCCAGATACATCCCTAGCTAAGAGGGAGTGTTGGTGTTTGGAGCGTCGGGAGGTCTCGTCCTCAAGTCAGCCCAAAGAAATAATAATATTTTATTATTATTTTTCATTTTAAATGTGCATGTTGGCCCCAATGAATATGGAACGGTTAACCATCAAACAAGTTTAAATAGAAGTGACTTCTCATTTATTTAGGTATCCAATTCTTGCTCAAGTCAACTAATCTTATGCACAAGTGCAGGGCATAGAAGATGAGGATAGTAGAAGAATTTTATGGGGTTTTGTCTTTTATTATATATATGATGTAATTTGGATCATGAACCGTTTCTTTGAGTAAGGAAGGTTGTTGGGTTTTCTTCCCTTTAGAAGGGTTTCCCAGAATAAATCTTTGTGTCTTGTTGTTCTTATGCATGGTTATTCTTTTTGTGATCCATGTTTGTTATCGATGCATACAACTGAATTATATTGTTGTTATTATAAATATATAACAATTGCTTCTTTTAATCCCAAATATAGACTATAGCGTTCAACTAGATTGTTGGTACTAGTCCCTAGGCCATAAGCAAACATTAAGAGTACATTTCCACCATGGTAAAAAATTAACCCCTCCTCGACACCTGCCTCCCCAAGGTTTTTAACTACAAATCTCACCAAGCTGCATTGAAGTGATTTATTTACAATTTTATATTTCTCTAGGATTTTAAGTTCGTAAGATAGGAATTATGTTAGTTTTATGAATTATAATGTGAAAATATGTAATATTAACCTAGCCTTGTCCAATGTCAACATCTATAACTTTGTCTCTGAGGGAGACATTCTCAGGATTTTAGGGGGGAATTTTCCTATTTGTGTCCTTGATGCTTCAAAATGGGGAATGGGGATACTTTGTTATGGTTTTCCCTTTAGTTGGTTGTACAAACCAAGACAAAAAATGGATAGAATTAGAATTAACTCATCCTCAAAAGACAAAAGATATGTTCAACATCAATAATTTGACTAGATACTCACACCAAGGTTTTGGAAACTTAATCTTGGCTGGTATCAGGTTTACAATATAAAGCATGTATAACTTCATGTACACTATATAACTCTATTGCAAAAACATGATTTTATTTCTTGGGTATATAAACATAATTTATTCATCTTTTCTGAATTTAATGCATAATAGAAATGGGTAGGTTCATAAGAATACTACAAATATAGCAGTCACAAATCCTATAATCTAGCTCCATCAATCCAACTTTTAGATGGTTATTTATAGGTGATATACATTTTCCTAACAATATTTCACACACACACACACACACATGAATGAAGACCCTCCTAGCAATTAGATCTAATGCCAAAGTAATGGAGCGCTCTTCAATGAAAAATGGGGTCTACTCTATCCATATGATTAAGAGAATCCATCCAAGATGTAAGCATTTCCAACAAATACATACCAACAAGAGTGAGTGCATTAGTAACATGAATGAGAACTAAAACTTGCCCCTAAGTTATCTTGAAACCATGCCTTCAATAAATGCGATCTAGGGCTTGCTACCACATAGTTAGTAAATTCTTCCCAATTCACAAGCAATATTTTTGTGTGTGTGGTGGGTATTGAAGAAATACTGCGTTTTACTAATTGCTGGTTTATGTCAACATTTCGTGGTTTTCACATACAGCCGGTTTTGCATTGGTTGTAGGTTACTTATGAAATTTTACTGAACAATTAAACACACAGTAAAATACACTAACAGGCTGAAAAACACATTTAAAAATCACACCATAAAATGATAGACTCAGAGATTTTTGGCCAAAATCAAGCCCTGGAAAAACCCCCACGGGGAAAACCAGTTAGAGAGAGAGAGAGATTTTTATTATCTTCAGCAAAATATCAGAACAGAAATACAGTGAAAATTTAACTTATCTCCACCCAAGATTTCATCTCAAAATCTTGAAAAATGTGCCCAGCAATTAATGCAATCCGTACACCCTCGATTTATGTGCAGCATTAAATGCAGCCGTACACCCTCGATTTCTGTGCCAACATTAAATGCAGCCGTACATCTTGCTTTGAAAAATCCAATCCAATGGCTAAGATTCAATGAGAGTAAAAATTAGATTTATTTAAATCACTTAAATAAATTTACTCACCCACTTAAATTTATCAAAAAGTGACTTTAAATTTACTCACCCACTCAAAATCTTGAAAAACGTGCCCAGCAATTAATGCAGTCCGTACACCCTCGATTTCTGTGCAGCATTAAATGCAGCCGTACACCCTCGATTTCTATGCCAGCATTAAATGTAGTCGTACACCCTTAATGTCTGTGCTAGCAATTAATGCAGCCGTACACCCTCGATTTCTGTGCCAACAATTAATGCAGCCATACCCTGTCTCGATTTCTGTGCCAACAATTAATGTAGCCGTACACCCTCGATTTCTGTGCCAACATTAAATGCAGCCGTACCCTGTCTCGATTTCTGTGCAGTCTCTCTTCTTGGGAATCGTGCCAATGCCCTAGCTCGACCTCCTTCTCTCTCAGCTCAGTCTCTCCTTCTCCAAAAATGAAAAAGTGTCAAGTGTTTTGCCACCCTCAACCCTTTTTGTCTAAACCCTAAGTGGGAATCTAATCCAACGGTGGAGAAAGATCCAATCCAATGGCTAAGATTCAATGAGAGTAAAAATCACATTTATTTAAATCACTTAAATAAATTTACTCACCCACTTAAATTTATCAAAAAGTGACTTTAACTTTATAAAATCTCATTAAGTATATTTTAATGTGAGGGTCACCTTTTTCCCTTTTCTAAGTGACTTAGGCAAAAAGTCACTTAGGGAACAAATTCCTAGGTACAAAACTAACAGGTATACAAAGTTATATAGTAACCTAGTTGATAATGGTTTTCCAACATTGATGTTCCAGGTCTAGAAATTGTTATGGTGTCCATTTTTGGATGTGGGTCCTTACCTAGTCGGAGTGATCCCATTCCCACTCCAAAACATCTAGACTACTACCACCCAATTAGTCAAAGGTAGTAAGGTATTCACTTATTGTCTTCAAGTGGGTTGGTACATGTATTCAATGTTGCGGGACTTAGATTTTTGTTGTTTATTAGACTAATACTATTCACTTGCATTATAATTATCCTCAAAGAAAAAGATGGAATGCATTCTACAACCACTACAATGTGCCAATATAATATTGGGATATACCCCATACTAGTACATTTCAGTAAATTCTTGTCTCCGCGGGGCTCACTCACGCAATAATCCACAAATAATTGGGTCACCTTCTTGATGTAGATATGATAATTATGTTTCATCCTATCGAACAAACATGATTGAGAGAGAAACCATTTATGCATCTAGAACGCAAGTGTTTCCGTTTCCCTAATTTATTACCTAGATATTCCCATCTTAGCATTTATCATCCATTTATTTGGGGTTATACTTAGAATTAAGATATTCCAAAACAAGGAGCAACATATGAAATCATGACTATGAACATGGAGGGGGGTTCATTAAGTAAGAATATCGAATTGTAAGACATATTGGAAGAAATATAGGTGAGGACCTTCGAACAAATGTGGGGGATTAATAACACCAGAAGCGAGCGGTGGGCAAGAGATTACCAAAATTGTAAAATTCCATACGAACTACTGATATTTGTAGGTAAGTGTTTCAAATATGATGAAATTCCATAATACTATGAAACAAATGAGGAAGACATTTGACGCCAATAACAATGATCCCAATATTTGTCCTTGAGAAGGTGGTTGAGATTGAATGCTTCAGTTCAAATCTCAATTATCCCATGACCATGCTCTTACACTCTTTTAAAATTCACATGTTTATCAATCTATATTTTATTTGTTGTTATTGGTATACAAACCCAAATATGAAAGATAAAGTGTAGTGAATATGAAAATAGATAAGATCCAAAATACAAATGAGTACCAATGTATATATATATAATTCTAGATCTCAAAATATTAAAATAAAGATCGCATTTTGGGTTTCAACGATTTCCATGTCAAGAAGGTCCATAAAACGCATCAAATCAAACCTATACCCTGGATGAAGACAAACAATAGGATGAGATCCTGTAAAATATTTGTAAAATTCTCACGTCTTCCCTAACGACTAACATTTCAAAGGCCCTCCATAAATCCAAGTTGGAAGCCTTTCCAAAATTAGTAGAATAATTTATGGTGAGATTTGAAAACGCAGTAATGTCGACTTACAGATTCTTCAAATGAGTCAAAAAATAACAAGGTTACACTCGCACTATAGAGGGATGAACAAAGGGTACGTCGGAGTTCAATGGCTCGAAATGATCATGTTGTTGAGTACTAAATAATTCATGTGGGAAGAACACATTCATAATAGACACAATGAACAAGCACTATAACATTTTGTTTCAACAACACCTATAACTTCATCTAATTATATTCTAAATTTATATTTTAGATCTCCAATTTCATATTTACATTCTAGTTTTATTGTAGGTTGATATTTCAATGTATAATTTCAAATTTAGATATGATTTTATTATATTTCATATCTATATTCCTTAACTACAATAAGTGAATAAGCCATATTTTTTTATCAAATCTATTTTAATACTATATCTAGTATAGATGTAATGCATATCTACTAGATCTAGTATAAATTTATTACCTATAGAATACAGATCCATCCAATATGGGAAGGGTACATAGGTCCTAGGGTTAGAAAACTTGATTCTAATACCAAATATAAGGCCCATATCAGACTTTAAGCATTAGATTTATTACAACTAGACTTGATAGGAAAATAGTTAAGACAATATCATAAGATAATGATCTAAAATCAATTCCATTTCCATGATCCAAGTTGATATGATCATTTACAATTGACCATAATAATATTTTAATGGAATAAGAGGGAAGGCGTATTTGTAATCTAAATAATTGTTGAAAAATGTGCCTTTGAACCACTACAAGTAAGCTAGGAAAACAAAGTGTGGGGGATGACTCTTCACCCAACCAATATCTCAGTGAACCACCAAGAGACCCCAATCCCTCTATCAATAAACCTGAACTATATATATTCTCTTACCTCCCATAATCATCCCCATCTCAACTAGAATACAAGAAGATTGACCTCCCTTACCCTCCAATCCTCCTTTTTAAAGATTGTCTTTCCTTCCTTTAGTACTTGAACCATATATATAAACAAACACAAACTATCTATCTATCTATCTATATATAGATAGATAGATAGATAGTTTGTGTTTGTTTATAAGCTAGTAGTAAATCCTTCTATTGCCAAAACAAGAGAAAATAGTTCGCATCAAGAAGACAACCCTCCCAACAAAGCGAAAACAATCCAAAATGAAAGAATTTGGACCCTCCCAACAGAGGTAAAATAGATCCAAATTCTTTATAGAGAGGTCTTAATTAGTCTTCCTCTAAAGGAAATTAAAAGAAACCATTTATAGACAAATTTTTTGTGAATAAGTCTGCTTCTATTCTTCATAAAACAATATTTAAAAAGGCAAGAAAACTAATTGAAATTAACACACAGAGAACTAACTGGAATTACTCAGCTGCATGCTTGACACCTGGGATTGAAGGTGCTTCAGTGTCAGAGTCCAATCTAATGCCTAGATGAGAGGCAATCTACTTCACATTTCTGTTAATCTCGTCCAATTAGAGGAGGATGGCTTGATGATCTTCTCCTCTTTCCAGCAGGGCATTTCTCATGAGGAATTTTTGGTGCTAATCCATGTCCAGTGTTTTCATATATAAAGCGACTCAACCCCGAGGGTAGCCTAGATCCGGGAGTAGTGCTTCGAACTCCTTGTGCACATCTTCATCCAGTGTACATTGCCTGGTTACTCTTACCTCCTCTTTGAATTCCTCAATTTCTTCTTTTATTTCCTTTAGAGTCTGCTCTCTGTAGAGATGAGCAGTCATGATGATGTTTTTCATAATTCTTGTCGGGGTGGCTGGGGGTAAGGCTGAGGAGCTTTCCTCCTTGGCTTTCTTGTGTCTGTAACGCCGGGGTTGTGGAGGCATATTGAGGAGGAGAAGCAGGCAGGGCTTCCAAAAGGGAGCAGATAAGGGGTTAGTGCTATGAGACGCAAGTGCATGCCAAAGGTGCCTAGGAAGAGCCAAAGCATAAAGGGAGGTGGAGTTTCCAGAAAAGAGCTCAGAGAGCTCAGGAGGGAAAATGTACAGAGGTATGGAGCGAAGCGCCGAGGAGAAAAGAGAGGTTCTCGACTCGGGGGAGGCCAAGGGATATCACTGAGGATGTTGCACTCACCCAAGACCATATAACAAACAGACTAAATCTAGAAAACTAGAGACTGTCAATGCCATCCAACGGAGAAACCAATTTTCATATAAATGCAGGCTTACCAATATTACCCAGACTAGAGGGTGAGGTCTATTACCCAATTTGTTGTCTTTCAAGATCCCGACCATGATTTTCGAAGGTGGGCAGCTCTATTCATGCATGTGCTTCTTCTTCCCGATGACTCTCCTCCACCATCATCCTTTCATTGTGATGAATTACATTTATACCTGCTCCACTTCCTGGACTTAAGCACGCGTGAGGATCATAAGGCTTGGGTCGTGCTGGAGGCTGCAAGGTGGTGGCATGAGGCTCGACCATGTGCCTCCCATGCAGCCCTCCACTTGCCCTAATAACCACCCGTCGTGGGGAAACCATGTATATTTAATTAAATTTAATACCAAATTCTCTTTTTCATTATTAATTTTTATTTTATAATTAATATACCTTTACTTATTTTTCATATCCTTTTATTTATATAGCTAGTTAAATACAAAATTTGGGTTGTTACAATAGTGCTCATGCATATAATTTTCCATCCTTGCAAACAGTGATATCAGACCGTTACTGAAAATATGTGGTTAGTGCGGACAAAAACCGTTTCCCTAGTCTATATGGTATAGATCTAGAACAAAGTAGGAACAAACATGAAGTCCTTTCCCTAGATCTAGTAAGATTACTTGATCATAATGAAACCTGACCTTCATATTGAAGGTAGTATTTGCTAACTAGAAATCCTTAGATCAGTTGAAGAACCTGCATAAATCAGAGCCAACAAAGAAACGAAGAAACATACAAGATGATCTAACGAATCTATATCAATGACCGAAGAGAAAGATAATAAACAACGAATCACAAATAATGAATTATAGAAATTTTAGGGGAAAGGGAAAACATTATGTATTGATGAAATGAATGGAAATATTACAACAAAAAGATCCCAAGTGTTTTGCTTCTCTCCACAAGTCTTTTGCCTTCAAATTCCAATCTCTTCGCCTCTCAATCCTATAAGAATTTCAGTACGATAAAGGTGCTTTCTTGGTCCTCTCTAAACCATGAACATAAGCTTACATTTACAGGCCAAAAGGGGATCAGATGGGTTGATATTTATTTGGAGGAAGTTGAGGGATCATCCATAGGGGTTAGGGGTTCGTGTGCCACCTAATCTAATTGGTTGGGATAAACCTCCATGAGGGATTTCTTCTAGAAAGCTCTCAAAACTCCTATTTTTTTCTTTTATTAAGCATCGATGCTCTTTGGACACTAGCAAAAGGCGTTGGGAATGGATGATGCTCCTTGTACAAAGGCAAGGAGCATCACTGACGCCTTTTGTCCATTGGCAACCAACGTCATCCTAGGCTGACCCGTTATGTCAAGAGGTAAGGTGCGTCAGTGCCCCTAGAAATGAGCTTTTAACAAGGAAAAATCCCTTCAAAAAATTCTTTGGCATATGTACTCTAGGGATTAGGTAAAATGACAATATTTTGGTGTAATGAATTTCCCCCCAAAGTATGAAGCTAGAGGGATATGATAGGTGAAATACTTTGATGGATACATTTTGGAAGATGAGGTAGAAGACTATCGATTGAAGGCTTTCACAGTACCATATACTCTTAACTATGTGTCTTGACTGACTCAAAACATGGATTCCAACCAATACATTGTAGATCCATACACCATAAATGATTAGGTCATGGCTACTAATATACAATGTATATCCATGACAAGCAGAACTCAAATTTGGACATAGCTACTGGACATACATTGTAGATCTATGTCATCATGACTCAAACTTAAGCATGGCCACTAAACATACATTATGGGTCTATCTAGTGAATCAATCACAAAATACTCCATCGCAGCCTGGGGAGAGGAAAATATTCAAGCGAATGCCTAAACACCTAGGGTCTTCATCTCAATATCAAATAGTACGATTATGTCCATGTGAATAGATTTCCTAATGTCGAACATGGTATAAAAAAACTTGATTACCCGTCGTTGATGTATACCATTAACAAGTGTGAGGGAAATCACCATTGATGTTAATGATTTCCAAGGTACCCTAGTACATTCCTCTAAATGTGAATAGATGAGTTGAAGTCGAACAATCGACGAAATATTTGTATCAAAGGCTAATGATGGAAGCCTAATGTTAAAAGCAAGAAAACCTGCCATTGAGGCATGCAGCCTTCAAGGTACTAATTGGTTTATAAGACTAGTTCCCAAATGATGTGTTGATATCGATGGGAATATACTCATCAAAGGAGGGCCATAATGTTTCCCCCATCATCGACACGAAATTGGAACAAAAGTGGTTTGAAGTGATCTTGTTATGGAGCAATCATGAGACTAACTTAGAGATGACCGACACAAAGGAAGGTAAGGTAACTACAGAGGTTGGATGTGGTAGAACATTCCCCTTAAACAATTAACAACATGACAAGTGACTTGGAAGCATTGACTCAATGAGGCAAATACCATACATAATTCAAAAGATAACACAATTCATTCTTTGATTGACTCAAAGGAGCAACATGACTCATGAAAGTTGATCGATTTGAGGACAAGCTGATTACCCAATTGTTTGAATGAAATGCAGACATGTGCCATGTTCAAAGGTGACTAAAAGCTGCCATCAATACACATGAAAAATGATTTCTCCTTCCCTTAATTTCCCCATCACGATGTATGAGTAACTATTTGCTTTTTAACGAGCTTGAAAAGTGTAATAAACGCTCGATATAACTCATCATATGATGAGTCCATTCTCACATGTTTTATGAACCTGAGAAAGGAGGGGTTTAGTCCAAAAGAGGGTCCTTCATAGTTTGATTTTAACGAGTCTGAAGAAGGTAAACTTGGTGTCCTTTCATGTTTATAGAGTCTAAAAAGACAAGAAAACTCTGACATGGAATTTTTTTATCAATTTTGTCTCCAAGGTCTGAAAAAAGTGTAAAACAATATACCTAGGATAACTCTTCTAGTTATGATAAACTAGAGTGTACCTTTATCATCAATTAGTGTAAACGATCCGAAAAAGGGGTAAACTATCACTGGATAAATGATATTTCAAACATTTTTACAAGCATGATAAAAACAAGTTTGCTTGTCAATCTTTTCTTATTTAGAGAGTCTTAAAAGAGCTTAAAGACAAGTCCAAGGGAGTTCCTTTTTGTATAGGTTTTATGAGCTCGAAAAAAGTGATACAAGTCTACTTGACACCTTTTCACTTAGTTTTTAACGAGCACGACTATGGTATCAAAGGCACTCGAAAGCTTTTTCCATCTCGAAAAGGAGTATGAAAAAGTAAAAACACAAACTCCTCCATAGCTAAGAATTGTTCAATTTGTCAACCTCCACAAATAGATATTATAACTCTTTTTAATTCAAAAAATTTGGAAAAAGAGGTAAAAACAAAATAATGTTTAAATAACTAAAATTAATTTTCATATTTTACCCAAAAATAGAATAAAAGGACCAAAAATTAAATAAGTTTTACCATTTGGTTTTTACCATAGAGCTTTGAGTGAAAAAGGTGCTTTTGTAGGTGATTTTGTTGTGGAGATTATGGGAGCTCTGGTCAACCATTCAACATTTCATTGGATCCAGGGAAACGCCCCTTCCTTCCTCTTTGATTTGGTGGTAGAAAATCAAGTTTTAGCTAGGTTTTTTTTATATGTTTTAGGTCGTTTTCTTGGGGGTTAAGGGCGCTCCCTAGGCGACGCTCTTCTCCACTTCGGGAAGTGCATCTAGGCACCCCTTGAAAGGGAAAGAGAGTCAGCCCCACTCTATCTTAAAAAGGTAAGGCGTCGACACCTTGTTCACATAAGGAAAGAGCGCCAATGACCCTAAAAAACTCAAAACCATGAATTCAAGCTCAAAATAAACAATCTTTTAGCAATGAATGTTTCTAATAGGTGTTTTATTTGCTTTATGTAGGTTTTCCGAAACAAACATGGCCATTTGGAAGGAGAGGGAGCACATGTTAGATGATGCACAAGCCACCAACGATCCCAACACCATATTGGATCTAAGAGAGCATGGAATTTTGAAATTATTTTGTATTCTGGGTATGAGGTCTCATGTTCGATTGATGGTTCACTTAATCAGAATGTGGGATCTAGAACAATAACACTTTCAGGTTGGAACCCACATTCTCACCCTAGATGTGGAATACATGTATTTTCTCACCGGTCTCTCAAAGCGAGGGAACCCCGTGTCACTCTCATGTCCAAGAGGGGGAGAGATGATGATAGATTACTTGATAGATAAGTACTGCACCATTGGTACATGCTCCCAGGGTGGGAATATACCCATAAAACATATGATAGATCGACCCCATAGGGCCGTCCTATTCACTATTGAGAAAGTGGCAGGTAACTAGGTTTCCCACCAAACTACACGGTCCCACATGCTTTACGCTTTGGAGTGTATGGATCCAACTATCTTTAACTAGAGTGAGGGACTCTTGGTAATTCTCAAAGATCAGTTAACAAAATTCCGAGGAGGAGAACTCAAACTATTTGGCTATGGTGTGATCGTGGTCTATTTATTCCTAGAGTGGGTCCCACTATTACGTCCTCATGTGCCTTTGAACAACCTCGGGCCACAGGACCCTCACATGTTGAGATGGGTTGAGGCTATGGCCCGACATGGTGGAGGTGGCCCCGCAATCACTTATGGATCTGTATTCTTCATATGGATACACAGTTAGCACCTTAGGCTGGAGTATTACGCATACTTGGGGACAAACATCAGAGGAGATCTAGATATACCACTTCCTAAGGACAATTAGTGGGGAGAGATGGGTAAGCAAGATTCCTTCTTTCATTTCTTTTCATTTTGCTATATTTCATTTTTTTGTTCTTTTTGTGATACTAAGACTTCATGTTGTATATTGCATACATTTGACCATCACGTCCAGTCAGATCATCGCCTATTGAGAGGCGAGGAGCAGTTCGAGAGATAGCAGTCCGGAATATAGAGGTCGAGGAAGATATATATGAGATCTAGGAGAACCTCTAGAGGCTAACTCTAGGTGTCCCGGACATCTCCTTAGATGACTTACCCAGGCATTACCAACACCATACAACTGGAGTTTCTGGTCGTTTTGGACGACTACTCCGTAGGGTGGCTCGGGCTGTCATGTGTTACCATGAGCATGAGGATTAGCTAGGAGTTATGTCTGGTCATAGTATTGTACCGAAAGCTTTTGAGCTTCAGATTTTTCCATTTTGATGTACTCAAAGCTTTTGAGCTTCATATTTTTTGCCCTGTTATCTTTTGTAAAACATTTATAAAAACGACTTTATACAAAATGGTGTGTTTGTACATGAATGGTTGCTTATTTATATGTTTTTTTTACACATGTGATCTATCATGAATGAAAAATAAATATGAGCTATGTACCAATCTAAAACATAATCAGGTAATGAATCGACAACTACATTTTATTGTCTTGGAATATGTTGGTATGAAATAAACTCAAAGGACCTTTCAAGAAGTTGAACCCTTCGAAATAACCGAAGAAGTAATTTTTTTTTGGTTAAGTGCCCTGTGACTTGTTGGGCGAACCTTTGGTATGAGAAACCATGATCCAGGGGAATCTAAGCCGTCAAAATCACCTGGGGATCGCACCCGGCCTGGCCGCACCAACCCTTAGCATGGTTGCATTTAAATGTCTCCTTCCAGGAGCAACAGGTTTTGATCCTGGGATGCCAAGCAAACGAAACCCCTCTTGACCGTTTGCTCTACTGGAATTTGGCAACCGAAGAAGTAAGTTATTTTGAATAGTGTAGACACAATTTAACTGAGAAATAACAAGTTCTGAATCTAGGAAAACCATAACCCGAATCACATCATTTGACAACTCGTCAGTCAATAGTCCAATCACTGCATGATATTTAGTGAGATTGTTCGTTGCGGGACCTAAACAACTTTCACCTGAGCTTACCAAATCACAAGTAGGGGAATAAGTACCCATGCCATTGATGCAAGATTCAAGGTATGCTGACTAGAACCATCCGCAAATCTTGAATATGAGGTCATATGTTCATTCAAGTATGACATTATATAAGCAGTCTTAACTAGGATAAATCCTAAATTTAGAAGAATAAAACTCCAAACTACTTCACAACACACTCTATTAATAAAATGTACAAGGTACACATGTGAAATTATCTAAGCATACTACCTTTTGAGGTAAATCCCATTTCGGGGCTCACCTAAAGGTATCCCATCATAGTTAATCAACTCATAATCCCCTTTCTCTAAAACACGACTCATGATATAAGGACCATGCCACATGGATTCGAGTTTTCCACCTCCTAGTTTATCATGTTTTTGGTCATAAGTCAAGACCAAATCACCTTCATTATAGAGGCAAGGTTGAATGGATCGGTCATATTGATCTTTAATTTGTCTTTTGTGTACCTCATTTGCCAAGGTTGCATCTCAATGAGTTTCATCAAGTTTGTTCAAGTACAAAAAACACTCTTCCTTTGTGGTGGTATTGGGTAGGAGTTCTACATCAAGTTTCAAATAAGGGATTTCACATTTGATACGAAGAGTTGCTTCCAATCCATATACCATTTGAAATTGTGTTAAACCGGTTGATGTTTTCATGGTGGTCCTATAAGCCCATAATGTCAAGAATAATTGTAAATACCAACTAGACTTAGTGTGCCCCACCATCTGTTGAAGCATAGTTTTCAAAATTTTGTTGATAGCTTCAACCTGGGCATTGGCCTTAGGGTGTCGAGTTATCATGACAGAAACATAGTTTAACACTTAATTCTGACATCATTCGGTTCTTAAAATGAGAACCATGATCAATAATAATGCATTGAGGAACCCCCAAACCTTGCGATGATGTGATTAAATACAAATAGGGAAGCAATTTTACCATCTTCAACATATGTAGGCATAATTTCAGCCCATTTAGTAAAATAGTCTACGACAAGGATAATATAACCATGCCCCCTGGCTGAGGTAGGCTTATAATGGATGAAATCAATGCCCCATTTCACAAAGCAATTGACAACAATGATGGGATAAAGTGGAGCTGGATGGATGTGCCTTTTGGATTGAAAAAGTTGGCAAGGATGGCATTTCTTAATGGCTTCAATATGATCTTTGAATATAGAAGGCAAAAAGTACCTAGTGTGTAGAATTTTTTGAGTTGTAGCCATCCCAAAAAGATGACCAACATAGGCCGCAGAGCGGAAGTCATTCAACACACTTTCAACTTCAACATGAGTTAAACAACGCCGCAAGATAGAATCGACGCCAAGACAATACAATGTATCATTAATGATAAGATAGTATTTGGTGTGGTGACATATACGACGACGCTCATCATGAGTCAAACTAGGCTAAAAACATTGCGTTTGGAGATATAAAATCATATCTCCATACCAGGGGTCAAATGTACTAATAAGGAACAAATATTCATTGGGAAATGAATCGATGGGTTGTGATTCCTCAGTAATATGGGGAAGATCACACATTAGCTCAGCGAAAACTAAAGGATTTTTTGAAATAGATTTAGGAAACTCTAGTTCAAACTCCTAGAGGATAACAATCCAGTGAGAATACTTGCCCCCTAGTATTTGACGATTCAAAATATAGTACATAGGGTTAGAATCAGTGTAAATGGTTATTGTGTGGAGAAAAATGTAATGGAGAAATTTCTGGACTGCGATGACCGTAGCCAGATCTAACTTCTCAACATGTGAATAACGGGTTTCATAATAAAAAAGAATCGTACTTGGATAATATATCACATGTTCTTGGTTGTTGTTGTTTGTTTGTACTAAGACCATGCCGATGGTTGTAAGTGATGCAGCCACATAGGAGGACTAATCCTTAGTATAATCAGGAGATTGCAACACAAACGTGTGTGTGATGGCATTTGAAGTATGTTGTGCAAGATCATCCCAAAGAAAAGGTATACCTTTCTTAAGTAATCGCATAAAACTATGTGTTTTCTCGTCATAATTGCATACAAAACAACACAAGAAGCTTGCCTTATCTTGCAAACTTTGAAGTTTGGTAATGTTGGTTGGTAGTGGTAGGGCCAAAATGACCTTGATTTTCAGAGGATCAATACAATGCCATCCTTGGAAACAATGAACCCGAGCAGTCGTCCAGTCTCAACACAAAAAACACATTAATGTGGATTCAAACGAATGTTATAGTGGCGGCATCGAAGAAAGATTGCTCTTAGATGGCAAACATGGTGTTCCTGATGCTGTGAATGGGCATGTAAATCATCGATATAGGGTTCCACTATATGTTTGATATCATGGAAAGGATAAGACATGGCACATTGAAATGTAGCGCCGATGTTTTTCAGACCAAAAGGTAATTTACGATAAGCGAAGGTCCCCCATAGGCAGATGGAAGCCATTTCGTATTGATCAAAAGGGAGTATCTCTATCTTATTATAGCTAGAAAAACCATCCATGAATGAAAAGTTGACACTTCCAGCACTGTTGTTGATAATTTGATCGATATACGGAGTAGGGTATTGTCCTTTGGACTAGCCCGATTAAGATATTAAAAATTGATACAAACCCTAATCGTACCTTGTTTCTTAGTAACAAGAACAATATTGGAAACCCATCATGTCAGTTTTATAGGATAAATGAACCCATCTCTAAGAATTTTTTCAACTTCCTCCTTAATGGACATAGCTTTCTGCGGATGTATTTGATGAAGTTTTACCTGGATTAACTTGGCGTCAGGGTATGTTTTAATCTCATGAACAACGATCGAAGGATCAATCCCCTGGAAATTCGTCGTAGCTCCACGCAAAAACATCTCAAATTTATCTAAAAAAGGCCGTATAATTTTCAACATCATGAGAAGAACAATTATGGCCCAAATGGATATGTTTAATAACATTAGGTTTCATCGATATATCGACTGGGGTGGTCTTAGTAATGTTACTCAAATTACCTTCAGACTCAAGATTTTGGATGAGTATAAGTGATTTAGGAGAAACAATACTATTGGATAAAACCAATGACTCAAAAATTATTTTCTAATTGGTAATGGGGAAGGAAAGAAGATCAATTATTAACATCTTTCCAAGGAAATTCAACTAAGGACATAACCTCCATGATAGATTTGTCTGATGGAAGGGGTTGTAAAAGATAGTCCAAATATGAATGGGGGTATCTACCAAATATGGAGATGGCAGGGATATGATGCAACTAAAAGGTGATTGTAAAAAATGTTGTCGTCAGAGGTGGATTGAATGGTTTGATAAAAAACATTTGACGAACGCAAGGATATCGAGTCACTAATTAATTTCCCTTTTATCAGATGGTCATGACTTGTCGAGATCATTTTAATGGACACAATCTACGAGGGAGGAGGATCATTTTTTAATGGAAAGAGTCCCATACACGAAGAGTCCTTAAGAAGTCACACCCCAATGCTCTAATATTGTGGAACTGGAGACGCTAAAAGAGGAACATTATTTGTAGAGTTGGAATTCATATCTAGAGAGCAAAAATCTAGTGGATCGATGGCGACAATCTTCCCTTGGAATGGAAATTGAACCACATGAAATACTGATAACGCAACCACATTCATCACATAGAACCAATTTCTACCTAAGAGAAGATTATAATCCAAGGGTGCAACGACAACTTCGACGTGAATGGACACTGATTTGTCCCCTAATTCTATTAACAAGGATGACAATAATTCACAAGGTTGGAAACAACAACCATTAAATGCCTTCAATGTCGTAGGTGATTTGTTGATTTCTGGAGAACCAATGGCTCGCCAACAAGATAGAGACATTACTGAAGTCGAGGTACCTTCTTTCAGAACAGTATTGTTAACCTTTTTCTCATTGATTTTCGTGGATAATTGGAAATCAAGTTAGAGAGAAAGTCTCAACTTAAAATATTCCTGTTTAAAAGTGATGACATTGCTATTTTCGGGATCCATAGCTCTGAGAATTAGAACAAGTTTTCCGTTTACGTTGGACATGTTTGGAGTGCTTTGAGAGTGGATATAACGCACAGTGCTTGAGCTAAATCTTCAACGACACTACAATATTGGGAATCACATGCACTAGGATTGAATACTGATTTTCAAATAGTACTCTTAGGTGGTTGTAAGACCGCGTCAAGAACATGTTTTTCGATTTAAAGACTATTAATTGGAGGAGGAAAGCAAATGGAAGGTTTATCAATCAAAATGCTATCATTATTTTTCTTTGGAGGCGTGTCATACCTCTATGATCTGGTCATGATCTGAACTGTTTCACAAGACATCATATTGACTTCTTCAATGGAAGAAGAAGAAGGTCCATGCAAGGATTAATGCTCAATCAATTGTTGTTGAGTAGGGAAAGCATCAATTAAGATTGCCGAAGTGGAAGTGTTCTTTTAAATACTTATTAACCTCCTCACAACAAGGACACTCCTTTGCAAATTGATCACCTCCACATATAAGGCAAGGGAACTTGGCCTTTCTTTTCATTTTAGATTCAATATCTATAGCTTGTGTTTTCATATCTTACTGTTGATTCATAGGTTTTTTGGATTTTCCTTTACCCATTTTCTTAGTTCCCGAAGATTTTGAAGATTGTACTGCATTCACTTCGTTGGAAACAATAGGAGTAAAAGTAGTATTGGGATTATAAATTGTATGATTAGTTGGTGAAAATGTTTGAATATTCTTTTTCATTGATTTAGCAACAAACTATGTTTGAACAAAACCTACTATTCCATTGACAGATGGCTCTGTTGAAGGTCTCGAAGGATCTGAAGTAGGACAAGGACCATTCCAAATTAAATCATACAAAGTTCAAGATTGGGAATAAACCAAGTCTAGGTACTGAGCACGACTAATAGCTTGCTCTTCAGTAGCAATGCCTCCCATGGAAACATCTCTAGAAATGGGTGTGAGTAGTGACTTAGTGAACCAATCAACCAATATCAAGAATTAGATATTTAATTAAGCTACGTTGTCGCCTCCACTCATAAATATGATCAGATATATGGGTAGAAGTAGATTGGTGAAGTGAAGTCAAAAGATTAGTACATATTTCATACCTAATTGGTACTTGAAAATGTGTCAAAAAAATACATGTCTAGAGTGTCAAAATTGCCAAAGGAATGCTAAGGTAATTCGATATACCATTTGGTGGTAGATCCGATGAGATTCCTGTGAAAAAGTCTCAAACAGATATAACAATCCATGAGAGAGTTGGAGGAACATCACAGGTGATAAGTCATCGCGTGGTTCTTTGGATCTTCACTAGATTTACAGTCAAATTTGGGTATGTTCGAAGGAAATTTAACAGGAATTGGTGGCCACAAAGGATCATGTTGTATGGGATCATTAGTCAAACATGACAGGTCTAGCAGACCGAGCGTACCCATAAATGGAAATCATCAATTTGGCTGTGGATACTGGTAGTATTGATATGACATTTGTGTACCAATAGACCACAAACTGATTGATGGAAGGGCGATGATGGTCCTCCCATAAAGGATTTATTTTGTGGTGGTGGGTATCTTGGTATTGCACCGGGTGATCCTCCTGGTGGTCCTCCCGATGGTCCTTAGGGTGGTCCCATGAATGGGTTTTCGAGTGGTATTCTAGGTGATTCTCTAGGTGGTCCTCCAGGCATGGGGACATTCGTCAAGCTAGATTGACCCAATGAGGTATTCATATTTCCAGGGTAGGGGATCCCAGGATAAACGTTCCTTGGCACAATCGGTTGGTAGGCTTGATTAAGCATTGTATGTTGATTCCCTGGATAAGCATAACCCCATGTGGGTTGATTGGATGTAGGTTGAACCCAAGACGGTTGACCTGTGACTAGAGGAGGCATAAACACACCTCTAGTCTTGGTGTGATCAATAACAACAGGTTATCCCAAAGCGATAGTCTTCCCAATGCTTCAAAACTATCATCCTATTGTAGAAGTAATATGGGTTGAGGATTGCTCCCCAGTCATCGGATTTGTAGGAGAGTTTTAACCAATTAAGATATTTTGAAGTGGTAGGGTTGGGATAAAGGTTTTACCTAGGTCATAAGAGACTACACTTTGTACCAATATCCCTGAAGTAGTAAAAACATAAGATCAAGTAGGAGTGTGGTATTTAGGATTATATACTTCTAAAGTGGTGGGTAGAAGAGTGAAGCTTCGTCATTTCACATTCTCCCCCAGCGTACGTAAGCGAGACACAATTTATGAACTGATTCAAAAAATTCAATGTTTGAAAGAAATGTTGTGGGATGTGGGTTGGGGCCTAAGGAAGTGTCCAAAATGGATCATTCAGACCAAATCAGATGCTATTGTTCGGCCTAGGGAAGTGTCCAAAATGGACCATTCAAGCCAAATCAGATGCTAAGAGATCATTTGGAGGTTGGGAAAATACCCAATCATGTTCCCCATAATATCCTTCAAGTGGAAAATGAAAGGTCGAGTCGTGTGAAGAAGGTTGTTGAACCACTAATGGAGCAAGGGTATATGGGTTTTCATAACGAGAATAATCTTCTTTGGATTAAGTAATCGGTATATCTTCTTCATGCAGATCAACCGTAATAGGTTGGTCCATGATTACCCCTTTGCTTCCTTCCATGGAGGGGGGATATTCACATGGTAAACCCTGTTTCCTGTGAGATATCCTCACAGGTTGCTCAACTAGAGCTTTGGCCAAATCTTGTCTCTAAAAGCTTTCTAATAATAAAAGAGACACACAAAAGGCCTACACAAGTTAAGGCCACCAACAAACTTAGGTGATAAGGGGGGTTAAATAAGTCGAATCCTCACCAGGAGTGTCAAGTCATCACAAATTGCTATATACCACAGCGTCCAACAGTAAATCACGACAAGGAGGATTGGGACCGTACCCTTTCCTGAATACTCGACTACCTGGACGGTACATGCGTAGTAGCTCTTTGAGTGTTGTTCTCGATGTATTTCTCCGATAAGAGGGCTGATGGATTTACTCAGTTGGTTCCAGATTCCTGAAGGGGTCACCCGATATACATAATATACATGGGAGCACAAATCCGTGCTAGTGTTGTCTAATGCACAATCATTCGAAAGGGGCCTTCTGATATACCATCGACTACGTGATGAACCTTTTTATATACCTCAAGGGTACGTTAAAAGTCATTCGATATATCTATTAGTATGCGGAAGAAATGCACAGTACCTAGGATGTAGTGCGGACAATAAACGACAACTCATATGTTTATAGACGTCGAAACATGTCTTCAAACCTATCACTCAAGTTTCTAAAAGATTTTAGCCTAAGTTACCGCTTGATTTTATCTTAAACGATTAATGAACTTATAGGGTGTGAACCAACTGCAAAACTTATGCAAAGATTAAATGTAATACAAGTCTTATTTTCGATGATATATAAATTGAGAAAAGAGAGAGATCTTTTTCTCTTTTCATATAATAAATTGACATACCATACTAACTCATTACTCATGTTTCAAAAAAATCGATAAAATTCGAACACACAAAACTTTTATACTTAACCAAAGCACGATCTCTAATAAGATAAAAAGAAAGAGCTAACTAATGCTTCACTCTTACAATTTCCAAAATCAAAAGGAAATAGAAAAACTAGCTATTTACTTCATAAACCAAACTCAAGATTCAAAAACCGATTGACAAGAAAAAGGAATGAATCTAGATCTTTTTATTTTTATTTTTATTTTTTGTAATGGAAATATAAGAAAACCCTAACAAATATCCCTATTTAAGCATATAGAAACTACATAGTTTTTCCTTTTTATGGATATATGTAATTATTAGATATCTAAAAACAAACTATGAAACCCAAGACTATAACTTCATACACAACAAATCACCCAATTCCTGAAGCTTTTCACTAAGATCTATCTTGCAAGATTCAACTTGAAGATTAGTTTAGATTCAAACCAATGATGCAGATCTCACAATGAACATTCCATCATCCCAAAAATCCAATTCAAAAAATCCAAATTCTAAAGAGTCACTAAGAGTTAAGGAGCACCTACCGTTCAACGCTTGTTGCAGGTCAATACTAATGCATCCTCTTGTGGCTAACGCTCTTTGTCCACTGTGAAGAGGCGTTGATGGCACCCCTTGTCTTATGTTAAGGGGCATCAGTGACGCTCTGCCAACAAATGCAAAAAAGTGTCAGAGAATGGACGACACTAAATGGAAACACCCCAGGTGCTTCGACGAAGAGAGGGATCCAAAAAATGATAAGCACCTTCAAATTCAACAAACACTGAATAATTTGAAATTTTCTAAGATCAAATACTGACATGGATAGGAAAATCAGGACTAAAAGAAAGTGAATTTCATAGCCTTTGAAGAGTAAAAGAAAAACTTTGAATTTCTAGTGAAAAACAAATCAAAACCAAATAATAAGATGTGTAAATCTTTCCTCAACGGTGTCGCCAAATTTTTTACTTGAAATATGCGGTTAGTGCGGACAAAAACCGTTTCCCTAATCTATATGGTATAGATCTAGAACAAAGCAGGAACAAACATGAAGTCCTTTCCCTATATCTAGTAATATTACTTGATCATAATGAAACCCTACCTTCTTCTCGAAGGTAGTCTTTCCTAGTTGGAAATCCTTAGCTTAGTTGAAGAACCTGCATTGATAAGAGCCAACAAAGAAATGAAGAAACATACAAGGTAATCTAACGAATCTATATCAATGACAGAAGAGAAAGATAATAAACAATGAATAATGTATTATACAAAGTTTATGGGAAAGGGAAAACATTTTTTATTAATGAAATGAATGGGAATATTACAAGCAAAAGAGCCTCAGTGTTGTGCTTCTCTCCACAAGTATTTTGCCTTCAAATTCCAATCTCTTTTCCGCTCAATCCTAGAAGAATTTCAACAGCATAAAGGTGCTTTCTTAGTCCTCCCTAAACCATGAAGTTAAGCTTACATTTATAGGCCAAAAGGGGATCAAATGGGTTGAGATTTACTTGGAGGAAGTTGAGGGATCATACCTAGGGGTTAGGGGCTCGATTTCCACCTAATCTAATTGGTTGGGATAAACCTCCATGAGGGATTTCTTCTAGAAAGATATCGAAACTCCTTTTTTTGCCTTTTTATTGAGCACCGACAGTCTTTGCACACTAGCAAAAGTTGTCAGGGAATGGATGCACTTCTTGCACAAAGGAAAGGAGTGTCACCAATGCCTTTTGTCCACTAGCAACCAGTGTCAGCCTAGGCTGACGTCTTATGTCCAGAGGAAAGGTGCATCGGTGCTCCTAGAAATGAGCTTCTAACAAGGAAAAATCCCTTCAAAAAGTTCTTTAGCATATGTACTCAAGGGATTTAGGCAAAATGGAAATAGTTTGGTGTAACACAGAGACCATGGTGTCCTACAATTCTCTACATAATGCACTTTTTCCAATGTTATTATATTGGTTGATAGTTCTTCCTGACCACTTTTATATGAATCATCAAATCGCTTCAACAATAGTTGAGCTCGTTTATGGACAATGTTTAATTCTCTTTCTTTGTTTGCAATATTATGGTTTTAAATGTTGTAGTTATCATCAAGGTTTAATTCAACCTACGAGGAATAATTGGGTTGTTTTATCAAGCCACAATTTCCTCATATGTAGTTCATTCAAGAAAAACAAAAAGCCATTTCAAAGCTATGAGCTCTAAAATCTAATAATTCTCCCCCCAACAATTTCCCTTGATATTAGCAACAACAAACTTCAATTTCTTTAACCCCAAACCAATGTTTTCTATGTAGACATTTTCTCTTGTTTTATTCCTACTAGTAGGGCAATGCATCCTCGTTAGGTCGACGAGGTGACCATATGTCATTTGCCTCTTTATCCGAAAGGAATGCAGGGAAGGCCAAGTTTTTTACTATTTTCCTTCTTATTTGGAAAAAAGTCTCAGGGTTTTCACATTTTAAAGCCTTTGAATTTCAATTATGGCTATTTGGTGCCACCTAACTGCTCTTCTATTGTTTCCACTAGGTGCATGTTGTTTCACCCTTCCCTAATTCATTATGTTTAATATAGTCTACTAAATCATTGGAAAGCAATAAAAAAGATGATTTACTGATGAAAATTGACCTCAAGCTCGACAACTTGATTGATTTGTGCATAGTGCTTGCACAAGATATCACAGGTTTGAATCCAGAAGGTCCTCGCAAAAATCAATTGCCTTTTCTCTCTCTATCTCAACATAGGAAAATTTGTATTTCTATTAAAAATAAATAGAGATACATTATTCATAGTGGTCTGAGCGAGGTCTGTCATCAAACTAAGTTAAGCTTCTTCCCAAAATAATCGTAAGTGTTCAAGATACTTTACAGAATATCATTAAGGACGAGACTCTTACAATTTTAGAAAAGACTACTAATAATTATGTTGCCTTTAAATTCTTCTAAGATCAAATCTCCTGGAGGCATATTGAGCCCTTGATTTGAAAGCACATTAAGATAAATGTTGAATTTCACGTAGAAATGTTGAAAGTTGATATTGTGAAAAGAACCAACAACAAGTTTGAGATGATCCACCAATGGACTAAGTAGGATGTCTTGAACAACTAGTACATTGTTCATACAATTAATCAAAATTTGTGAATCACCCCACGCTTTAATTTCTCAATCCACGACTATCATTAAGCTTTAGAAGATGAAAGAGAGCAAGTAGTTCATATTGATTATTTGAACCCAGGCCAACACCTTCTTTTGCCTACAACACTTTAATACCCCGTGTGTTAAGCCCTAGACATATGTAATTTGTATTTGTTCATTATTGTGGCACTAGGTGTCAGGACAAGGGTCTTTAAGGATCGAGATACATTATTATTATTACTGTAAATAATTAAATAAAAACAATTGACACACTAAAAACCACAAAAGAATATGGGAGGCCTTATTCCACATTGTGAGGGGGAACGGGGACATCTCTATTATTTTAGAACTTGTTGGACTAAGTTTGTTTATCCTAGTCTGTATTTATGCTTTGGTGACTTTTTAGTTGATGGTCACCCAAACATTGTACAACAGACCCTTTTTTTTATAACAAAAATGGTTATGTTTATATTGATATGGGGAAAAAGGATGCCATGAGGCTGGACATCCTAAGTACAATCAGTTTGAGATAGGCCATTACATACAACTTTTGATTATTTTGGCCTTTGGAGTTATTTTGACACCTTATGCTTCACTTGATGGGTTCCACTTGTTGAATGTGCCCCTTTATTGGTTTTGTAACTCCTTTTTGGGAGGTTACTTGGTTTTGTAACCCCCACTTGCACAAAATATCCCTCACTGTCTATTTTTAGCCAGTGCATGTGAGAAGTGTAACTCCTCCTTCATTATGACTCCTTTTTCCTATTATGGGAAGATGCCTTGGTTTGTGCAACTCCTCACCTCACAAATTTGAGTTTCTCTTTGTGGATGATGTATCCCCATATGAGTTGGATTTGGAGTTGGGTTAGGTGGTTTGGAGTCACCCTCCTTGGAATTTGAGCTACTTGGGTAGGATTCGAGTTCGCCTCTTGTGGTTGAGTTAACCTCATTTGGTTGACTCAACTTGGCTTACATTGGTTCTAATTGACCTCCTTGGGGTCGAATTTCCTCATTTGGTCTATAAATACTTGGTTGATCTCTTTGGGAAGGGGTTGTCGTTGCTTGGATGGTTGGTTGTTGGTTTTTGTTGTTCATGCCATTCTTGCCAAGAGCTTGGTAAGTTTGTGAGCTTGGAAAGCCATGGATGCTCTATTATGTGTGTGAACAGTGTGCTTGAATGCACTGTGATATTGTGTTGTGTTTGATGTAAGCTTGAGCAAATTTGGTGTAGTTCCTATGTGTCCATTGTTTGTCTCCATCCTGGACCTGCATATAAATGCTGATGGTGAATGGTGATGTCCTGAGGGACCTAGGTGGTGAAGGGATTATCATTGCACCTAGTAGTTGGGTGGAGAAGAAAGTAGATGGTGAGTAATAGAGTTGTGGCTTCTCAAACTAGTATTTAAACTATTATTGAGTGAATCTTTGCTTGTAGATCCATGACCTTAGCTCGGGGGTGGTCTGTTCAAGAGGATTTGGATTGGTAGTGCCTAAGGCTGGGTGGTACATGGACTAGTTGATGCCAATTACACATTAATAAAATAAGTGACTTATTTTATTTAAATTCATAAGTTTATATGATGTTTCAATTGTTTTCATAGCTAAAGTGTTTACTCTCGATGTGCATGGTAGATGTATTAATGTTTGGATGTAGATGTGATGGTTTAACTGCTTGGAAACTGGTGTATTCTCCTTGATTTTGAGATCTTATCTTGATGGCAGCTTGAAATATGTTTATGCATGCATTATTTTTTGTAGCTTAACCTGTAGTTACACCCTCCATGACTAATCATATATGTTATATGATTCTACAGATGAAATTATTGAGTTTTGATTGCTAGAAAATTGGAATCAATGGATAGGTTCTATGTAGTTATGTTTGTTTGATTTTGTATGGTTGTATCTTATCATGTTATTGCACCCTTTATAGTTGTAGTGAGCCTTGGGAATTGATGGAATCTTTGCTTAATCCTACCGAATAAATTAGTTACAGATTCGACTGTTAATTGACTAGTTTCCTTTGGAACTTGGATTGTTTTGACTGCTTTGAAAGATCTGTCAATTTATGCATGTTTATGGATATACCTTATCATGATAGTGCATGTATAATGTTGTGATTGGCTGATATGCTTTGATTTTGGGCTCATTGTTGGTTTTGTAGTGAATCAAATGCTTATCGAATGATTTGGTTGTGAATTTACAAACTAATTGTAGATCTGATTTTTTGTATGAGTTAATGGTTGTAGATCGCTACTTTGTACCTATTTTATTCATTATTGAATGGATAGATATTTTAGCTTCAAATATGATCTAATAAGTAATGTAAAACTATTAAAGAAAGTTCCATGGATTGGATTTAGGAAAGTGTCTTAATTTGCATAGTTTATCCGTTGATAATTCTAAATTGTGATTATTTGCAATGGAATTAAGAAATATGATTTATAAGTTTTATTAGTTTTATTATGGTCACCCATGAATGTTTAAATAATGCTTTTGTCCAAGTTTATTAGGCATGTAAATTTGGTTTAATTTCATGTTCGCACGATCTTTCATCTGCATGAGATTTTGGGAAGATCTTAACTATATGTTTAAAATATTTCAAGTAATTTTTAAATGTTGACTGTTTATTTTAATTGGCTTGATGGAATCATGTCCTAGACTTAGAAACCTTATTATGTTGTGAAAAAACTTAATTCATCCTCCCCCTTGGTCATTTTGGTGCCTCCGGCATTAGTTTGGGGTCAGGTACATTACAAACAACGATTGTTTAAACAAATGTATCATGAACCCGATGGAAATTATTTATCTATTTTCCGAATATGCCCTATCAAAACAAGGCTAAGGGAAAGATACAGGTGGGACAAAAGGACGCACCTGTCTCCTCCCTTGAGCTTTAGGAAATTTCTTTAAAAAGAAAAGAGACCATTTACCCAGCCTATCAATGGTTCAATCTTGGTAAGATTATATGAGAAAAGGGCATTATTTTGATCCAACTAGATCCCCCAATAGATAAAGATGGCAGGGATCGAAATCTTTTAAGATATTCCTTCTAAAAAAACAGATAAAATCATAATGCAAGGAGAAACTAGACCATAAATCCCACTTTTCAAACACAAATTTAGCTTCTTTCCATAACTCCCATGTGAAGGAACATCTCAAGAATAAGTGGAGAGAAGATTCCTATGCCCTCTTACACAATGAACAAATACTAGGCCCTAAACAATTCATCATTTGCAAGTGATCCCATGTGATGATTTTATTATCTATAATTAACCAAATCATTAAATTTTTTTAGGAGGAACCTTTACTTTCCATGTTTTTTACCACCATTCTTGCATCGTATCCTCCTCCCTGTCAAACAGTGATTCGTAACCCCCCTTGGTTGAATATTTTCCATTTGAACCTCTTAAAATCTAGGCCAATGAGTCTTCCTCCTCCTTATATTTGATATGTACTTGATCCAAAATCCTTAAGATATCAATCCATTACTAAACATTGACATCAAATCTGATTTTGTTACAAGATCCTTAACTGTTAGTGCACTTTGCAATTAAGTGATAATCCTTGCTTAGCTAAGAACTTTTACTTATGAATTTAACTTGCATAATCCATTTATCATAAGTGAAATGCGTAAGATAAAGAAGAGAACAAAAGAGATAAAAAACTTGTTAACATAGTTGACCCCTCTTAGGCTACATCTCTGTGTCCACTTGCAACAACGAGACTGCTCTCATTATTCTCAAAAATGTTAAAAGTACAAAAAACAAGTGTTAGGGTTAACCTTAACTTGAGAATGAGTCAAAGGTGGTTTAGATATAGCACATGGTTTCTTGTAGGCCATGGTATTGTCCCATGGTATTGCATGTAATGAAGTCTTTATAAGGCTTAAGGAGGCTCCATTGTAAAGTGGCGTGGAGGTGAGTGCTGGCTAGATCACTTGGATCGGCTTGGCTGGTTTAGGTCAAGGGATAATAGATCTATTATGGTGGTTTTTCCTGGTTTTGGGTTTTCCACGTAAACATTATGTGCCTATCTTAAATGTGTTGCTATGTAGTATTTTTTTTCTCTTGTGTATTATTTAATGATGTTTGTTAAATCCTAATAACTGGTGTAAGAGCTTAGCCAGTGCGCTTATTACACCCTACGTTGTCTTTTCTTTTGAGATTTGAAAGCCATCGACTAAGCCAGGCACAACTGTATTGTTCCCAGTGCCTTTATGTCAAGAACCTCCCATTCTTCATCCTTCATAGTCGTCCACTGTTTTGTTTTTCTGCCCTATGGTAGGTATAGATCCTTCTGGTACAGATAGTCCTCCATTTGCATATTCCATAACTGGTAGTTTTGGCCGTTAAATTTCTCGACCCTAAACTTTCCTTCTTCTGCCATTGTTCCCACTCGAACCAGGAACCCTTCTTTCCCGCAAATTTACCAGCCAAATAGACCTTTTGGCTATGATACCAATTATTAGGATTTAACAAACATCATTAAATAATACACGAGAGAAAAAAATACTACATAACAACACATTTAAGATAGACACATAATGTTTACGTGAAAAAATCATAACAATTGAATTGAGTTCTTTGTCAAAGGTATCACATCATTCAAAATATCAATCTATTGAATATGTTTTAAAAGTTAATTTATCCACGTCACTCTAAAGGGTGAATATAATAAATTATGAGGATAATTTTTTTGGGGATTGGGTTTTATTAAATATGTGAAAAGCACGAAGGTAGCTCACTCCATGAAAATAAGGTTTAAAATTGTAGACGTCATGTTAAAAGGGGACAAAGGAATTTATCCACATTAAAAGGGGAATATGTTTTAATAAAATTATTTTTAAGAAAAGGTGGTTAAGTGGATTTTAAAATGAAAGCACGTGGTATTCGTGGGTTTTATTGTTATTCAAAAAGGAATTATGTAAGTGGCATGAATGGCATGATGAGGTAGCAGTGGCATAAACATCTGAAAAGCAATTGTATTTGGTGGTTTTTGAATTAAAAATATGTAGGGTGCATGTTCGGTGGTACACGACACCCTAGTAGTATAATTTTGGTTCCTGGTTAAAATTTGATTTTCTTTTGGTGTTGGAAGCATAAGGTATCTCTCTTATGCATCAAGTGTTTTATGAACCACTGGGTAGGTACGAGGGTGGCAAGTGTACTCGTAGGCTAGTTTGATCTGAATCAAAGAGGTTGAGTCTTCGACTGTGGGAGGAATATGAGATGGTTTAATCTCAGTTGTGGGACCCATGTTGATGAACCATGTATGTGAAGAGAATTTCTAGTGAAGTAGCGGTTATAACAGCTTATGAACCATGTAATCTGGTAGATCAATTCTTTTTATATAAACGACAATGACAAGGTTGGATGCAGGTACAAAAGTAGCATGACAAAAAAATGAGTAAGAAAGCGAGCATGGAAAAGCGAGAGGATGAAGCAATGAATGGTGATGGTGTAGTCATCATGAAGACACATGAAAAAAAATAATGGAGCAATTTGCATGGGCATATGGCTGTAAGAACTGGTAAGGCATGCATACCCCTCGTAACTCATTGGTAAATTCGGGAGATAGGCCTAGGTGATATGGGGTGTATGTGAGATTTCTCAGCAAAACTTTGAGGGGGGTTGGTGATTACTCCAAGTCAAGTTTAAAGGGGGGATTGTTAGGGTTAACCTTGACTCAACAATGAGTCAAAGGTGGTTTAGGTCTAACACATGGTTTCTTGTATCCCATGGTATTGCATGTAAGGAATTATTTATAAGGCTTGAGGAGGCTCCGTTGTAAAGTGGTTTGGAGGTGAGTGCTGGTTAGCTCACTTGGCTCGACTTGGGAGGGTTAGGTAAAGGGATAATAGACCTATTATGGTGGTTTTTCTCGGTTTTGGGTTTTCCACGTAAACATTATGTGTGTATCTTAAATGTGTTGCTATGTAGTATTTTTTTTTCTCGTGTATTATTTAATGATGCTTGTTAAATCCTAATAACAAGATTATATCACAAGTGTTGAAGTCACCCTTCAATTTTACAAATAAAAAATAGAAACCACCACTGGATTCTTCTTGAAATTCTGCGACTTTGAAGTATAAACTCTTTTATACTTGTCTCAACAACAAAATCTCTAAACACACCCTTCAAATCTACAAATGAGACTCAAATACAAAAGTCAAAATCACATTCCTTTAAAAACAATTGCGTCTTTTGATTATAAACATGACCACCTTTGGCTCTGGAACTGGGATTCCCCTTCTTTGCACAAATTACGAGGCCATGTTGTACCCTGCACTAAACACTGTCAGTCTATACCACATCGAGATATATGATAAGGTTTAATTAAGGTGGGGTCATCCAACCATGGCCTGACCTCTGCTCAACCGTAGCTTAAATGGCGGCATATAAGTGACATGGACCATGGAGCTGCGTGGACTGAGTGGCTGATTTAATGAACTATTTAGTGGGAGGTTGGGGGTTCAAACCTAGCCAACGCTGCCTTCCGTTACATGTTGAAACGATGATTTATATATAGCATGGTTTGTTTAAACCTCTAGTGTGTTGGTCGACCCCCCTTGGGGCCATTTTCTTTATTTGCAAGCGAAGATGCCACGTGGCACCTTTTGATTGGGCCACATGTGCACAATAAACTCCAAGTCATTGTATGGATGAGACATCACCCTGCTGCCTAGCTGTATATATGACACAAGTCAAACTCTGGTTGGTCCACCTCTCGTAAGGCCTACCATGTCAGCTGCCACATTGCCTCTACCACGTGCCTATGTTCAGTATCCCTCTTTGGATTCAACCCCTTAGGTTCTTGCAATACCTCATCATAATCATAAATTATTTCAAATAATTCATACTTATGACTTGGATCACAACCTACAAGGGCATTAGACACATCTTTCTCTTTTGGTTTAATAACCATAAGATCAAAATACTTACTAGCATTCACAAGTCTTTGTAATGAATAATTAAGATTAAATTAAAAGCACAATTATTATTATTATCTGTACCAAGGGTCGTAAACCTTCAAATTAAAAGCTCCAGCCTTAAATAAGGCGAACAATCAGTGTAAAAATAATCATCATTCAACTATTATTTTATTTGGTTCATATTTGTTTGTATTATCTAGTATTAGAGCCTAAAGCTCCTCAGCATCTTCCCTTCCTGTCCTTCCATCCCCACCATTCAATGCTTTACACTTCATGCCCACTCATATCTCTATCTACTTCACCCTCACACTCTCCTCCTTTCTCCTCGTATGCACCTCCTCCACCTTCCCCACTTTTGCACCTACACACTTCCCTATTGCGCTCTCCCCATACCATCTTGTCCTTCCTCATGCTCTCTCCTCTCTTCATCACCCTCTCCACATCATACATTCACCCTCATCTCCCAAACTCTCCCCACTCCACACGACCAACAACTGCCACTCCATCTACCTTTTGCACTCACCTTGCACCCATCGCTACCAATCTCCACATCTCCCACCACGTCTATCTTCTTCCACCAGTGTCCACTCCCCCTTTCACTCACGTGCCCTCTACTCCCATAATTCCACTTCCCACTCTCCCTCTCGTATATACCCAACACACATCCCTCTCTCCTCATCCAACCCCCACCTTCGACCTCTTTCACGAAATCCGTGCAAAAAAATAAAATAAAAAATAATAATAAAATATTATCATTATTATTAAAAAATAAGGGTCAGTGCAAGAAGATGAGGGACCTTTAAGATGCAATCCTAGTTTTCAAAAACAACATCTTGTTACCAAAAAATACATCAACCCGAGCCTGACATAGCACTTGGTATGGTTCAACCTGAGCCTGACATGTCATGGGACATGTAGGATAGGAAGACAAATTGCCTACGCGTTATATAACTACAAAATGTGCTCGTGATATGTAGTTATAAAACGCATGCATGATTTGTAAATCATAAAAAAAAAATTTAAATACACAGTCCCCAACCCGCGACCCATTTTCACAATCAGGAACGCAAATTCGACGGGCCATTGGAGCGTTTGGAGCGAGACAACTGCTTGGGATTGTTGCAGGAGCTGATTCATGTTGAGGGGAGGAGATTTCACTCGTGCATTGTTATCCCACAAGGTAATTCAATCACCCAATCCATTTTTTTTTGTCAATTTTTACCCTATAATTGTGTGACTTTAGATGTGTGATATTCAAATGCACTTCCCTCCTATCTTTTTTAATTCTCAAGAGCATTACCTTATACACCTAGTAGAAGAGATTGAAGAATGTGGTTAAAAGATGGAAATTTCTATTATTTGAACAAATCTCAAGTTCAAATCCAAGAACTAAACTATCAGTATAAATACATTGAACATTGAATTGAGTTTCACTTTATTACAAGCTAATGTTAAATTTAAATAGTGTCTTATGATTTCACTTGAGGTCTCACGCCCACACCATTGGTTGATTCCTATACCCTTAGTTGATTTTCTATTGGCATTCCTTGTTCCAACATGAACTCACCCTTGTATGAAATTGTTGACCAGTGTTTCTAGATGTTACATGGTGTATTCACCTTTGCATGAAATGAATGGTGTTTTTTAGGTGTTACATCCATGTGAAGTAGTTTGCCTTAGATGGATGCTTATATATATGGAGATCCAACAAAACGAGGTCCCTCTATTGTACTATTTTGGTAATTAGGGAATTTTTGTGATGGAAAATAATCCAATCTTCCATGATTGTACCA
>LPNX010284301.1:299464-315101 GCA_001517045.1 Pseudotsuga menziesii | reverse complement strand
CTAACTCCATGGAGGCTTCCACATGGAAGCTTCCATAAACTTCTTTTTTCTCATTTTTTGACCATCAGCGCTCCTAGTAGAAATGACAAAGGCACCAACCTATGGTTTTTTCTAAGGAAAGAAGACAACAGTGCTTATGGGTCCACTATGATGGGCGCCGCCAGTGCTCTATGTAAGAAGCATAAAGGCACCGACCCTTCTAGGTATGGAAAAAAGATGACCAAGATGACTCAAGCCAAGCTTTCTGGGAGGTTGAAGGACAATGTGAAATTCTCATGAAGGCTGATAAGCAATGTGAGATTTCTAGGTGCAATAGTATGTGAGTAATTTACTCCTTTAACTTGGTCTCTCAGTGAGAGAATTTCTATCTATAGGTCATGAATGTCCTCATATTTTTGCTCAATATTTTCCAATATATTTTGAAATGGATCATCTTCTAACTTTATGTATGCATCCTTATTCTTTGGAGCGTTTCTCTCCGTATTTCTTGTATTCATGTTGCTAATTTTGGATTGGGAATAGGTTAACTATTAAATATTTAATTACAATAATAATTATTATTAATAATATTATATGCCAAAAAAAATTAACAGTTCTCCAAAAAAAATTAACATTTAATATTAAAATAATAATAATAAATAATATTATTATTACTATTATTATTTCATATTGCATATTTTCTTGAATCAAGAAGATGGTGGAAGAAAAAGGAGAGGATTGCAGAGAGGATGTCGATGAGGAGGGAGGACGAGAGGATGGCGATTGGGAAGTGGAAGAGTGGTATGGATTAGTGTGCAGTGAGAGAAGGGAGATGGGATACAACGGTATGGGCAGGCTAGAGGGAGGGAAAGGAAATGAGAGCATGGATATGGTATGCAACGAGAGAATGTGGAGGTAGGAAACATAGAGAATGTGGGATTGTGGTGGTAGCACGAGAGTGGAGAGACTGGAGCAACGCGAGAAACGAAATGGTTTGGGTTGCATGAGGGAGAGGGAGAGGGAGAAGCGTGGAAGGAAGGAGAGATGGGAGATGGGGGTTGGTGTTGAGGAGCATGAGCATGAGTGCAAGGGTGTTCTTGAGGTATAGTTTGAAGGAAGGATGAGCAATGGCAGGGACTACAATTGGAAGGAGTGTGTGGGGGTGAGAAGTGCAGGAGGAAGGGACAGAGGGTTTGAGTGGAAATGTGGGACAAAAGGAGAAAGGGACAGCTTGGAATGAATAGCAGAAGGGAATGATAGGGTGGAGAACATGTTGAGAAGATCATTGGGCTCTGATATCAACTTGGAATGGATTTCCAAAATATTTTTATTTATTATTCAATTGATGGTTTTTACAAGGAGTATAATGTGGCTTTATACTAATCAAGGGTCTCCATTTAAATGATGTGACCTATCAATTCGTTAACTAATACATAACAATTTACTAAACTATTTAGTTTTATCAAAGAAAAAAAACCCTCATATCATGAGGAATAATACTCCATAGCTATACCAAGTTGGGGTCTCACACTATCTTTATAATTCCTACAGGGTGGAATCCCTATATTTCCAACAATGTGGGCGACCTATCTACCACGTCCTCCCGAAATCTACCATTTGCACAACATCTAGCATACATCATAGGTTGAGTTTGGGAAAATGAGGAAACTCAAGCGCATTCATGTCCTCATCTTCATACATTAGTGGATGCCTCTCCCCATCATAGTTTCCAACATCTACAAAATACCTAGTTCACAACAATAATTAGACAATTTCATTAAACAATTTAAAAAAATGTTAGAATAAATTCCATTTTAATTAAGACACTAAAATGCAACTAGCTTAATTTAAACATAACAATAATATTACCGTTTTCATCTAGTGGCTCATGTTGGGTGAAAAATATATTGTGGCGACCTCTCCAATACAACCCTATGTAAGGATATGGAAGAAGGTCCAATGTATGATCATCCTCACTGGATAGTAACTCTAGTACCTCTAAGGTGATCCTCAATGGGAAATCCAGCTAACCCCTTGTGGGAAACATTTGTCCCCACATTTGCATCCACATCTCAGTCATGACCCTAAAAAGGTGATGGTCAAATAATGGTCTCATGACTAAAAATCTCTCACAATTTATATATATATATATATATATATATCAATAAAAGGGGATGTTGAACCTACCCTCAAAATGTGCATGGCATTGATCCAAAGAAAAAGAATACTGTCATAAAAAATGGAAAACCACATATTACATCTAGGTATCTAAACTAAAGAATCAACATAATATAATGGAGGGAAACTAATGTTTTTCCCATCACTGGATCATGGTGAAGTGCACCACCATCATAACCAAAAGAGAGAGGCACCTAACCTCCTCTACACCAAAAGAAGCAATTCACAGTTTTCCTTGAGAAACTTTAAAAAGCCAAGGATAAGTGACGTGGTCACTAATATATCTATGAGAGTATATAAGCTAACTCTCCACCACAACTCCAAGTGGGACATTAAGGAACTAGGTAAAATCATCCTCTCTCTTGGATAGCCTAGTGATGAAGTAGATGCCCTCCTCTGTGGGTTGAAACCTCAAATTGGGACCAAACTAAGAGGAATATCTACATTTATCCCAACAAAGAATCAACTGCATTAAAAATTTTGAGTTCCTATTTAGGGATGTATCCTCATGATATAAATTCAAGAAGCCAACAACTCTCAAGAGCTCTCTTGTCTATACGGTAATGGGCCAAGGGTACAAGTCTCTCTCCCTCTCTCTAGACTCCCACTCCCGTACGACATTGTACATGTCCACTCTTACAAGTTGTTGTTCTTGTTGATCTCACAACTAACGTCTCTAATTTACATACAACCCCATCAATATCACACATATATATAACATAAAAAAAATCATTAAATGATCATTTTATTTATTAATATGAATAAATAATTTTTTTCTCAAAAACATGAATTTACATAGCGATGTACCTAAAAAAGTAGTCAGTAACCATGACCGATGCGTTTGTATATATAGTGCACCATTGATAGGGAACTACTAGATAATGAATGCACCAACGACACCAAATAATTAATTCTAAAAATAACTATACCTTGTGTGCTTCATAAAATAGACACCGTGATGCATTTATAATAAGCTATCATCATGGTGCATTGACTCAAGTTTCAACATTACTTGTCCATTGTATATTAATAAATGCAACACCATTTATGGTGTGGACGTGTTAATAAAATGCATCAGTGTATGTTGTCAAAATAATTTTTATCAAAAGAACATGAATTTACAAAGCAGTGCCCCTAATAAAAAATGAAGCACCTCCGAATCTGTTTTTCCATATACAACGCATCGCTAATGGTGCACTACTAGATCATGAATGCACGAAGACACAACAATTATTTTTAAAACAAATATACACAGTGTAATGATGCAAGAACCATGATATTGCATATATTATTATAATATGTATCGGCCAAATTATTTTTATAATTCTTGTAATCGTTAGTCTCGAATTAGGAAGCATCGATGCTTTACATACATGTGTCCACAGCGCAAACGGTATGCACATTAGTTTTTAACACACCAAGATTGGTGTAGCCATGTGTGAAGATAGGAAGGTATGCATTGACAAAATTAAGCATGGGAAACACCAATGGTAGGGACCTTCAAGTAGGAAAGAGTAGCAACTGTGCTTAGGAGGTATTCAACACTAGAAGACGATAAAAATGAATTTTTTGTCCAATATTTTCCTAATTTTATCCCCGTTTCGGTGCTCCCAATAACAAGACACATTGGTTCCTTTTGAATACCTAACCACATTATTTTTTTAATAGAAACAAGTAGCCATATATTGATAAAAGGATGAATAAATTCAAAAAATAGTTACATAAGAACATCAGTCCAAAAAGGAGGGGTTATGTCTAAGGAAAAAGCCAAAATATATGATATTACAGTCATCCTGACATAATAGTTTTTTCTCCAAAAAACAAAATGACCATTTCTACTATATATTCTAGTAAACTGGCCTAGAACTATTAAGCAAAAACATTGCATAAAAGAAGTAACTAACAACTGAAATCATTTTCAGAATCAGAAATATCATAGGGCTCTCCATCTTGTTCATAATCATCAAAAGAGGAACTTCCAAAGTCTATAGAAGAGGAGTCAAAGAAGTCACCATCAGCATCCATAAGGTACTCTTCCATTGCATCCATAGTATCCATTTAATGTATGTTGTTATCAAGCAAGGAAGCCTGTCCACTATAATCATTCTCAAAATTCTCAACGTAATCATCATTCTCATAAACAGAGTGATTTAAAGAAGGGTTATTCATAATTTTGTCACATGAATTGGAAATTAGTTTCATATAGTTAAGAGGTTGAAAAAAAAGAGAAATTGTCATCCTTAAATCCGACAATATTTTCATCCAACTTCGACTTTGACCCTTGTAAACTTTATCATGGATTTGGACCAAGGCACCTTGCTTTTCCATAGACTTATTGATTCCCATCATCTTCTTATCACAATTTTCGACATCATCATTTAATTAAGAGAAGTTAGACTGTAAATTAGTGCTAAATTGAGAAGAAAAAGATTCAAAATGCTCCATAAAATTATCAAAACCCTGCAGCTAATTATTGAGCAACTTGAAAGAATTATGAACTCCAAACAAATGTTCCTTAATACCATACATTTGATTCTGAAAGGATTGAACACTTATCCTTGACATTGCAACCTTCTCTAAGAGTTCATTAATGGTATTGATAATATTATTGAATAGAGTTGTTCTTTGAAAACCCTCATTCCAATCCAGAGGAAAATCACAAAAATAGGAAAGAAAACCCTTACTCTAGTCCAAAGATATAACACTAGAATCAAACATTGAAAATAAGCAACAACTTGCATATGAATCCAATTGAAACAGAGGGGTGAAACCAAGAGAAAGATATCCAAAGAGAGAATGGCTTAATAATTCAAAACAACCATTCATAAGCCATAAATGATTATGGCCAGCTTCACTTAATCCTCAACACAAATAAAACTTATGTATACGTTTTCTGGTTTCCATGTATCTTAAATCAGAAGAGAAAAAGAACAGTTACAAGAGAACGGTACCTGAAAGTTCAATCAGAGAGTGAACTCCAAGTTGCATCTTCCTCCTCGAGATAAGGAGAAGACAGAGAAAATCCCATCGATCTTGTCCACCATTCCAATATCAAAAAACACCCAGGTAATGTTAGGAATATTAACTATCTAATGAAATAAACAATTGAAACTCCCAGAAAATAAATTTTCAACCCAAGGAAGTCTTTCATTTCAAATATATCGTGCAATATCAATGCAAGCACAATTTATACTTGACACTATTGATCTATTTGTATGAAATGGAAACTCATTGTAAAATAGATCACACCTTCTTGAAAAGAAATCAAGCCCCAAGCCTATTTATAAAACCACACTATAAATCTAATCACACTTCAATCATTGCAATAAAAATAAAGTCTTATGAAGCAAGATCTGATTACATATATCTGAAGGAAGTGCTATGTTCACCAACGATATATCAACATGAATTAACCAAAATAACAACAACGATAAATATAACAATGAATGAAATCAAGAAATAAATAATAAATAAATTCACACACTGACAAACTTACAATCAACACTACTAGCATCTTCTCAAGGAAGAGGGCCCTTCCTCCACTGAGCAGAGTTGGATCTCCACAATGAAAGTTTACAACTTTGCTTTAGGAAACCACCAACATCTATTAACCAAGATTGAACTGTTACAAAGTTGGATCCGAAGAGAATAATGAATTGGGATACTAATTGTTCAACTCCCTGAACATGAGATTGATTACATATTTATACATAAAAATATCTCATGAGGATGAGGAACTGAATTCCCAACTTGGAATCTGTTTTAACAAATTGCTAATTTGAAACACCGGTTGCAATAGTAAATATGACAAAATCCCCTTCAAAGAAACACCGGTATCCCTCAAACCACGGTTTTTGGGGGATTTTTTACCATCTATCAAGTAATTGATGGCGTTCTACAACAAACCCATGTCCCATATTTTCGATATTCTTATTCATTTTCCAAAAAATTGCAAGGGAAATCAATTTTTTCTTATCGGGCACATGTTTTTGGTTGGGACCATTTCATTATGAGTTGGAGGTTGTTAAAATATTGTAACTTCGGAAGATATTCTATTGTACTTTTGTTGTATTCTCCTCTAGAGATGTTATTCCTCCATTCGAATATGTCCTTGATGTAATTAGTCATGTAAAAGTCATTAGGTAAACCCTCTGTTGTAATTCGGGGAAATAGTACCCACAAAAGTAATATATAAAATGTATTTTGAGTATCCCAAGGTAATTCGGCCCTAATTAGGGAACCTGGAAGACATAGTTAGTTATTTGAGGCACTCACCTAGTGAATATAAAAGGTGAGGCGCCTCTCTCATTTGGACATATCTCACACTCAAGCACTGCGTTGGAGAGAGATAGAGAGAGAAAGAGATTATTGTGGAAGATGAGAAATTGTTCTTGTTTTTGGAGTTTTACACTGTCTTGGTCGAATTCTATACTGAGGAATTTTTGTGGGTTTTTCTCCCTTGTGGTTTCCCCAAGGAAAGGACCGTATCACGGCAGGAATTGTTGGGTCGAGCTAAGGGGCCTTTATCGCTACGTGCACATTGAAATGCTAGCTATATGGATAATATACTCCCTACCTTAGCTCTGGGTAGCTTTTAAGGGAGGGTATTCTCAATCAAAAATGGATGAGGGAGTCTGGCTATCCTTTTCTTATGGTTATGATGTTATGATGCTAAATGTTTTAGATCTTTTATAACAATTAAAAATCTAACATGGTATCAGAGCTACCCTGAAATAAGTCTTTATGCGGCCAAAATAGTGCTACAACTACAGCTATTGAAGATTAGGGTTTCAAGCTTGAAAACCCTAAAAGACCAAAACTAGTAATTTTGGGACTTTCACCATAACTAGAGATTGGAGAATCCTCAGGAGCCAAAACTTTTACAGGCTGAAGACGCATTCTTGATGTACCTTTTGCAAATTTTTCAGCTTCATATTCTCTATAATATAGGAGATATCATTCCTCCAACTCAGGGTTCCAGCCTCTCTCATATTTCAACCTTAAACAGGTAGCCCGAGGATAATATCTATATATAGGGCTAGGAAGGTCCAAATGAGATTTCGTAAGATGTTCCAGAAAGGGAACGGAATTTAGTTTGTGTGGTAAAAATATCAGACCCCAAAGATGAACTATTGACACATGGAATTCTGTACAATTTCTCTATGATGAACAGTCCTTAAATAATTCACCTTGGGAAAATTAGAATAAGTCCCAATTGGTGAAACAAATTATTCTAAAACCTGTGGTTCTGGAAAGAGGACAAACGATGCTATCTCAATTCCAAGGTTCAGAAATATAGTAGCAGTAATTTCAGATATTTTGCAGAAACAAGATCAGTCATTTCTACAGAAGAAACCAAAAAAAGAACTAGGGCTTCCTGTTCCAGGCACTTCCATCCACCAATCAGTTGAAGGAGGACCATCAAATTTTCCCTAGGAAGGTGAATCTCTCTATGTAAGAAGTTTCTCGTTCCATGAACTTTCATTTTTTATCTAACACTACTGCCAGAGAAAACTAGGGCATCAAATATTTTACAGTTTTGTCCATAGTTTTGGGAAAATAAGTATACTTCTTATCTTGCTTTGAGTAGGCACGTATTTCTATCCAATCAGATCTGAAAGATACCTAGGTTGAAAAATTAGGGTTTCTCTATCAAACCCTAGTTCCACCAGAAGCAGTATTTGAAAATATCCTTCAAGCAAGCATCAAGTTGAAGCATTCTCACTGGTAAGTTTCATCCTCTCTATTTCCATTTGAGGTTCTAATTTTTATCATAATGACAAATAGTACCAAGATCGAGGACAATATTGAAATAGATGATAACTTCTAAGAATGAATTATAGAGTGCTTACCATACTGGAAGAAGCATGAAGACCTATGCCAAAGAAAGAGCTGCAGAGCCAGACAGAGATAAAGTCAAAGCAAAGCAAAAGAATGACCTAGTCAAAATAAAGATGAGTATTTCCATCTCCGTTTGATCTCACTTATAACATCGTTGAATACTCCCAAGGATGACTTCGATGCAATGAACAATATGTAAGAAGATGACCTTGAGAACTCAACTCAAGAATGTGAAGGTGCAATGTCATAAAACATTCAATGACTACTTCACAAGAAGATCTCATCTCAAGGAGCAATTAGAAGCTATTGAAGATAATTTCAAAGAAGAAGAAGCATAAGCTAACTCAACCATAAGCTAACTCAACTTTTCCTATGATTCAAACTTCAAACCAACAGCATAAGGGTGTTTTTTTTTGCCTCCCTCACTCTCATCATGAATGCTTCATTTATAGGCCTAGAACTCAAGAGATGAATTGGAAAATTGATAAGATATTATCCCAACAGGTGAGGGAGGCAAATGCCACCTCTCCTAAGAATGTAGGAAACTAACTCCACGGAGGCTTCCACATGGAAGCTTCCATAAACTTCTTTTTTTCTCATTTTTTGACCATCGGTGCTCCTAGTAGAAATGACAAAGGCACCGACCTAGGGTTTTTTTCAAGGAAAGAAGACAACGACGCATATGGGTCCACTATGATGGGCTCTGTTGGTGCTCTGTGTAAAAAGGCGCCAACCCTTATAGGTATGGAAAAAACATGACCAAGATGACTCAAGCCAAGGTTTCTGGGAGGTTGAAGGACAATGTGAAATTCTCATGAAGGCTTATAAGCAATGTGAGATTTCTAGGTGCAACAGTATGTGAGTTATTTACTCCTTTAACTTGGTCTCTCAGTGAGATAATTTCGATGTATAGGTCATGAATGTCCTCATATTTTTGCTCAATATTTTCCAATATCTTTTGAAATGGATCATCTTCTAACTTTATGTATGCGTCCTTATTCTCTGGAACATTTCTCTCCATATTTCTTGTATTCATGTTGCTAATTTTGGATTGGGAATAGGTTGACTATTGAATATTTAATTACAATAATAATTATTAATAATAATATTATATGCCAAAAAAATTAATAGTTCTCCAAAAAAAAATTAATATTTAATATTAAAATAATAATAATAAATAATATTATTATTACTATTATTATTTCATATTGCATATTTTCTTGAATCAAGAAGATGGCGGAAGAAAAAGGCGAGGATTGCAGAGAGGATGTCGATGAGGAGGGAGATCAAGAGGATGGTGATTGGGAAGTGGAAGAGTGGTATGGCATAGCATGCAGAGAGAGAAGCGAGACGGGATACAGCGGTATGGGCAGGCTAGAGGGAGGGAAAGGAAACGAGAGCAAGGATATGGTATGCAACGAGAGAATGTGGGATTGTGGTGGTAGCATGAGAGTTGAGAGACTGGATCAGCGTGAGAATGGAAAGGGTTTGAGTTGCGTGAGGGAGAGGGAGAGGGAGAAGTGTGGAAGGAAGAAGACATGGGAGATGGGGGTTGGTGTTGAGGAGCATGAGCATGAATGCAAGGGTGTTCTTGAGGTATAGTGTAAAGGAAGGATGAGCAATGGTAGGGACTACAATTGGAAGGATTATGTGGGGGTGAGTAGTGCAGGAGGAAGGGACAGAGGGTTTGAGTGGAAATGGGGGACGAAAGGAGAAAGGGACAGCTTGGAATGAATAGCGAAAGGTAATGATAGGGTGGAGAAGATGTTGAGAAGATCGATGGGCTCTGATATCAACTTGGAATGGATTTCCAAAATATTTTTATTTATTATTCAATTGATGGTTTTTACAAGGAGTATAATGTGGCTTTATACTAATCAAGGGTCTCCATTTAAGTGACCTATCAAGTCGTTAATTAATACATAACAATTTAATAAACTATTTATTTTTATTAAAGAAACAAAACCCTCATATCATGAGGAATAATACTCCATAGCTATGCCAATTTGGGCTCTCACACTATCTTTATAATTCCTACAGGGTGGAATCCCTATATTTCCATCAATGTGGGTGACCTATCTACCACGTCCTCCTAAAATCTACCATTTGCACAGCATCTAGCCTACATCATAGGTTGAGTTTGGGAAAAAGAGGAAAATCAAGCTCATTCATATCCTCATCTTTGTACACTAGTGGATGCGTCTCCCCATCATAGTTTCCAACATCTACAAAATACCTAGTTCACAACAATAATTAGACAATTTCATTAAACAATTTAAAAAAATGTTAGAATAAATTTCATTTTAATTAAGACACTAAAATGCAACTAGCTTAATTTAAACATAACACTAATATTACCTTTTTCATCTAATGGCTCATGTTGGGTGAAAAATATATTATGGCAACCTCTCCAATACAACCCTATGTAAGGATATGGCATAAGGTCCAATGTATGATCATCCTCACTGGCTAGTAACTCTAGTGCCTCTATGGTGATCCTCACTGGGAAATCCAACTAACCCCTCGTGGGAAACATTTGTCCCCACATTTGCATCCACATCTCAGTCATGACCCTAAAAAGGTGATGGTCAAATAATGGTCTCATGACTAAAAATCTCTCACAATTTATATATATATATATATATATATATCAATAAAAGGGGATGTTGAACCTACCCTCAAAATGTGCATGGCATTGATCCAAAGAAAAAGAATACTGTCATAAAAAATGGAAAACCACATATTACATCTAGGTATCTAAACTAAAGAATCAACATAATATAATGGAGGGAAACTAATGTTTTTCCCATCATTGGATCGTGGTGAAGTGCACCACCATCATAACCAAAATAGAGAAGCACCTAACCTCCTATGCACCAAAAGAAGCAATTCGCAGTTTTCCTTGAGAAATTTTAAAAAGAGAAGGATTAGTGACTTGGTCATTAATATATCTATGAGAGTATATAAGCTAACTCTCCACCACAACTCCAAGTGGGACATTAAGGAACTGGGTAAAATCCTCCTCTCTCTTGGATATCCTAGTGATGAAGTAGATGCCCTCCTCTGTGGGTTGAAACCTCAAATTGGGACCAAACTAAGAGAGTGAACTCCAAGTTGCATCTTCCTCCTCGAGAGTGAACTCCAAATCGGTACCTGAAAGTTCAATCAGAGAGTGAACTCAAAGTTGCATCTTCCTCCTCGAGATAACGAGAAGATAGAGAAAATCCCATCGTTCTTTTCCACCATTCCAATATCAAAAACCACCCAGGTAATGTTAGGAATATTAACTGTCTAACGAAATAAACAATTGAAACTCTCAGAAAATAAATTGTCAACCCAAGGAAGTCTTTCATTTCAAAAATATCGTGCACTATCAATGCAAGCACAATTTATACCTGACACTGTTGATCTATTGGTATGAAATGGAAACTCATTATAAAATAGATCACACCTTCTTGAAAAGAAATCAAACCCAAAACCTATTTATAAAACTAGACTATAAATCTAATCACACTTCAATCATTGCAATAAAAATAAAGTCTTATGAAGCAATATCTGATTACATAAATCTGAAGGAAGTGCTATGTTCGCCAATGATATATCAACATGAATTAACCGGAATAACAACAATGATAAATATAACAATGAATGAAATCAAGAAATAAATAATAAAGAAATTCACACACTAACACACTTACAATCAACACTACTAGCATCTTCTCAGGGAAGAGGGCCCTTCCTCCACTAAGCAGAGTTGGATCTCCACAATGAAAGCTTACAACTCTGCTTTAGGAAACCACCAACATCTATTAACCAAGATTGAACTATTACAAAGTTGGATCCGAAGAGAATAATGATTTGGGATACTAATTGTTCAACTCCCTGAACATGAGATTGATTACATATGTATACATAAAAATATCTCATGAGGATGAGGAACTGAATTCCCAACTTGGAATCTGTTTTAACAAATTGCTAATTTAAAACACCAGCCACAATAGTAAATATGACAAAATCCCCTTAAAAGAAACACTGGTATCCCTCAAACCACGGTTTTTTGGCGATTTTTTACCATCTATCAAGTAATTGATGGCGTTCTACAAAAAACCCATGTCCCATATTTTTGATATTCTTTTTCATTTACTCGAAAATTGCAACGGAAATCAATTTTTTCTTATCTGGCACATGTTTTTGGTTGGGACCGTTTCATCATGAGTTGGAGGTTGTTAAAATATTGTAACTTCAGAAGATATTCTATTGTACTTTTGTTGTGTTCTCCTATAGATATGTTATTCCTCCATTCGGAGATGTCCTTGATGTAATTGGTCATGTAAAAGTCATTAGGTAAACCCTCTGTTGTAATTCAGGGAAATAGTACCCACAAAAGTAATATATAAAATTTATTTTGAGTATCCCAAGGTAAGTCATCCCTAATTAGGGAATGGGGTAGACATAGTTAGTTATTTGAGGTAGTCACCTAGTGAATATAAATAGGTGAGGCACCTCTCTCATTTGGACATATCTCACACTCAAGTATTGCATTGGAGAGAGAGAGAGAGAAAGAGCCTATTGTGGAAGATGAGAAACTATTCTTGTTTTTGGGGTTTTACACTATCTTGGTCGAATTCTATACTGAGGAATTTTTTCAGGTTTTTCTCCCTTGTGGTTTCCCCGAGGAAAGGGACGATCACAGTAGGAATTACTAGGTTGAGCTAAGGGGCCTTTACCGCTATGTGCATGTTGAAACACTCAGGCTGTATGGATAGTATACTCCCTGCCTTAGCTCCAGGTAGATTTTAAGGGAGGGTATTCTCAATCGAAAATGGATGAGAGCGTCTGGCTATCCTTTTCTTATGGTTATGATGTTATGATGCTAAATGTTTTAGATCTTGTATAACCATTAAAAATATAACATGGTATCAGAGCTACCCTGAAATAAGTCTTTATGTAGACAAAACAGTGCTACAGCTACAGCTATTGAAGATTAGGGTTTCAAGCTTGAAAACCCTAAAAGACCAAAACTAGTAATTTTGGGACTTTCGCCATATCTAGATATTGGAGAATCCTCAGGAGCCGAAACTTTTACAGGCCGAAGATACATTCCTGATGTACCTTTTGTAAAGTTTTCAGCTTCATATTCTCTATAATATAGGAGATATGATTCCTCCAACTCAGGGTTCCAGCCTCTCCCAGATTTCAACCTTAAATAGGTGACCTAGGGATAATATCTATATATAGGGCTAGGAAGGTCCAAATGAGATTTTGTAAGATGTTCCAAAAAGGGAAAGGAATTTAGTTTCTGTGGTAAAAATATCTAACCCCGAATATGAACGAGTGGCATGTGGAATTCTGTACAATTTCTCTATTATAAACAGTCCTTAAATAATTCACCTTGGGAAAATTAGCATAAGTCCCAATTGGTGAAACAAATTATTCTAAAACCTATGGTTATAGAAATAGGATAGGTGAAGCTACCTCAATTCCAAGTTTCAAAAACACAGTAGCAGTAATTTTGGATATTTTGCAGAAACAAGATTAGTCATTTTTGCAGAAGAAACCAAAAAAAGAACTAGGGCTTCCTGTTCTGGGCACTTCCATCCACCAATCAGTTGAATAAGTAGGACCATCAAATTCTCCCTAGGAAGGTGAAACTCTCTATGTAAGAAGTTTCTCATTCCATGAACTTTCATTTTTTATCTAACACTACTGCTGGAGAAAACTAGGGCATCATATATTTTACAGTTTTGTCCATAGTTTTGGGAAAAGAAGTATACTTCTTATATTGCCTTGAGGAGGCGCATATTTCTATCCAATCAGATCTGAAAGATACCTAGGTTGAAAAATTAGGGTTTCTCTATCAAACCCTGGGTCCACCAAAAGCAGTATTTCAAAATATCCTTCAAGAAAGCATCAAGTTGAAGCATTCTCACTGGTAAGTTTCATCCTCTCTATTTCCATTTGAGGTTCTCATTTTTATCATAATGACAAACATTACCAAGCTTGAGGACAATCTTGAAAGAGTCGATAACTTCTAAGAATTAATTATAGAGTGCTTACCATACTAGAAGAAGCATGAAGACCTATTCCAAAGAAAGAGTTGCAGATCCAGAGAGAGATGAAGTCAAAGCAAAGCAAAAGAATGACCTAGTCAAAATAAAGATGAGTATTTCCATCTCCATTGGATCTCACATATAACATCCTTGAATACTCCCAAGGATGTGTTGGATGCAATGAAAAATATGTACGAAGATGACCTTGAGAACTCAACTCAAGAATGTAAAGGTGCAATGTCATAAAACATTCAATGACTACTTCACAAGAAGATCTCATCTCAAGGAGCAATTAGAAGCTATTGAAGATAATTTCAAAGAAGAAGAACCATTATGGCCTTCCAAATTCAGTCAAGAGAGGTTGTCTAGTAGGAATATCACATATGGGGAAATGCATGATTGAGAAAGAACAAGAATAGAAGGACATCTCACAACTCAATAAGTCAGTTGTGATATGAAAGGACACTTTGCGAAAGAATGTCCCAAAAAGGAAGAACGCAAGGATGATATTTTCTAGAAGTATCGGTCGATCATACAGAATGATGTTTGGATATGAGCTCAAGACATGAAGGGAAGTTTTATGAAGTCTTCGAAGAAGATCTACAAGATCGAGTAGACTATCGATCGAAGTATAAAAAATATACGAAGTAATTTTTATGGTTTCTATCAACAGAGAGAGTCGATTATGGAAAGACAATGATATGGGAACTAGACACACCTCTTCAGTAGTGGATGTTACACTAGAAAATTGGTGTAATCAAAGTATAAGAACAAATAAAACAACCTATATGGTTTGAGACACTCTACAAGAACCACCTATGCACAAAAGGAATTGTCCAAGCTCGATAGGCACCCATGGGACAACACATGCAGTCATATGAGAAGCTTGGGGATCAACTAGAGTGATGAAGATCCCAACCTTTACTACAAGGTTGAATATAGAATCCTATAAAGGACAAGACAAAACTTGCAAAAGAGTTCGAGATGAAGGATTATGATATCTAGTGTCCTCGACAAGTGACATAGATGAATACAAAGAGGACTAATAGTAGAGGAGACTACATGTCACCCCAGTGTCCTAATACAGATGCAAAGGGAGGATGGTGCTCCACCTAAGAGGGAGTGGATACAGTAGATATCAAAGTTCAAGAATATTGACATGATTCTTGAGATTAGAAGCATGATTAAATCCAAAAGACATTTTACGTATCCAAGTAAAAGATTCAGAGAAAATAGTGTTGTACCTAAAGGGAACTGCAAATGTATGATGACTTTGATTGAGTCGGTAGTACTATGTGTTGATGAATTTGTAACTTTGGAATGTGTTCATCCATATATCTTATGTATTGTACCCCAATGTTTATTCCGAGATGTGTATATAATGTATTTGAGTCATGTCATGCCCCAATGTTCCTATCGGAAGGTTCTATAATGTAAAGAAGTCATGTCAAGTCATTGTGGGTAACCCTCCTATTGGTCAAGGGTTAAAATCCTCGCAGTTGTGGGGCCCTAGGGTTATTAGACTATCCTAAAGAAGTCGACCCTGGGTGATTCATTGTAAGTCAGGGCAATAGTCCCCACCGTTTTGT